>JZKD02S0418424.1:539234-552948 GCA_000966675.3 Picea glauca | reverse complement strand
CAAGTATCACTTTTGAACCTTGATTTTGAGGTGGTTCTGCTAGACAATATTTCTTCTATTGTATCTCCCAAGTTTCGGCCCTTCTGGGTATGAAACTTTCTTTTATGTATTTCTTTGATATCTCTTCTCTGCAATGCCACAGGTTTGATCAAAATTGGATGTGCCAAGTGGAATTTATGGTAACTTCCCCACAACTTGTCGATTTTTGGCCTTTCTAGGAGATCTCACTTGTATAGTATGCCCCACACAAAATAATTGATATAAAATGTTGAAACTCGCGCCCAAAATACTACAAACTGTCCACGATCCAATGAAACTAGTCCCACACAATTTGGATACTCGAGGAAGATTATGATACAATTATGATTGTTTTACCTGGAACACCTTCTAGAGACTAGTCAATAGGACTAGTCAGATACCCTATCTTACACAGGGTGTATCTACAAATTTAAGATGACCCAGAAGATGAACTTTTTACCAAATATACCTTACTAATTTCTGTAAATATCCTCCGGATTTCAAGGTCTGAAACATTACAGAAACGTTTTTACAGCGAAAATGCCGCAATGACTCAGTTCAGGATGATTCCATAACCCTATCTTGTAGAGACTGTATCTCTGAAAGTGTATGTCCTCAGGAGCTTAATTTTGAACCCAACGTACCTTGATCCGTCTACTAAATAGCCTCCAAGCCGTTCCTTCTGAAATGTTGTAGAAAAAAAGTTATAGCGAAAATTCCAAGGTGACTCAGATCTAGCAGCGAAACCCCAAGACCTTGAGCTCTGATACCATATGTTAAGAACCAAATATCAATATAGCATAGAAAATCCTCAAAAAAAATTACTCAACACCTTGAAAAAGAGATAATTTAAGATAATAAGCCTCTTCGAGAGGGAAACATCCTTTTACCCCACTTAAAATGTTCAAGTACAAGATGATTCAAAATGAAAATGTCTCCTTGGTATATATAGGAGACTAGGAGGTATAATTACAACTGGCCTAAAGCCGACATAAATAAAATAACATTACTAATATAATATGCCCCAATTAAGGGTTAATGAGCCAATATTAGGGCTTAACATGATTCTTAGTTACTTGATGAAACCTTGACCAAATATCATAATGTCATTAACGAAAAGCAACTGTTAGATACCCAATGTCACAATTTTTTTTTATCCCTTTCGTTGTCTCTCTCCTCCTCACATATTTTATTGGCATACTTAATCCTTCAACAACTAAAAGAAATGGGAAAGGTGATAATAGAAACCTTGTTGATGTCCTATAGATGCATTAAAAAACCTCGATCGAGATCCATTTATTAGTACAACAAATGATGCCAATGATAAACATCCCCTTATCCAATTAACAAACTGTAAATTCATTCCCAATTGAAGCATCAATGATCTAGTATATAACAAATTCACCTTATCATATTCTTTTGAAAGATTGATTTTCATCACCATTGGCAGGAATTTTTTGTCTTGATTGTATGCATCCCTTCCTGGGATGTTTCCATAGCATCATGTATTTTCTTATTGAAGCTAAATCCAAACTATTCTTCTATGATGAAACCTCACGAGATATCCTTAATCCTGTTAGCGTTTTTCTTTTGAAATAAGCTCATAAACAAAATTGCATAGGGAAATATGCTTGAATCCATTAAAAGAAGAAGGATCTTGTCCTTTGGGGATAAGGGCTGTAAAAGTGGAGTTCATGAGTTTTAACACTTTTTTGGATATTCTTGATTCCTCAACCAATCTCAAAATATCCCCTTCCAAAATTTCATAGAAACCAATATAGAACTCAACATGCCAACCATTAGGCCCTAGGATTTTTGCCTTTTTAAAAGAATTTAAGGTTTTTTTTAGTTATTCCTTAGTGGATTTAGCTTTTAGGTCTTGATTCATTTGATCTTCAATGAGCTTGGGAAAGAGACTTAGAATTTTCATGGTTTCCCCAATGTTAGCCTTTTCAGGATCTTTGAATAATTTTTTTAAATGCTGCTTGCCAACTTTTGCTATCTCCTTAAAGGATTTGAACCTTATTCCATCCGACTTGCTTATTTCCCAAATAGTAATTGCATTCCTTCCATGATTTGCATACTTGTGAAAAGACTTGGTATTATTGTTTGCTTCAACCAACCACAAGGATCTACTTTTGAGACTCCACTCTATCTCCTACTTATCAAGAAGAGCCTTTATTCCTCCCTTCAATATATTTCAATAATTGAAATTCCTCTTCGAAGAATATTTCTACCTCATTATTTTCAAACAATGATTTTATACCTTCTTCCACTTCTTTTACATCTTTTTGATTCTTCAAAAAATGATTCCTTTCCCACTCTCCTACTACACTTTTTAATCTCTTTAGAATATTTGAAAATTGCTTCATGGATGAGTCATCATAACTACTATCAAAAGATTTCCATGTCATAATAACTAGGGCTCTAAAATCCTCCTCATTTAGCCAAGAATGGTTGGATTAACAAGGGTTGGTAGTTTCCATCGTTCATACTCAAATTGAAACAAGATGAGTAGGCCGGGTGATCTAAAGACCCCCCATGTCCCACCCAAGATTTGATCCTACTGCTATATTCCATTAAATGCTCAGATAAAAGAAACTTGTTCAACCTCTTAGATATACCTTGTCTTCCTCTTCTTGCATTTCTCCAAGTAGGAAAAATCTTAACTAGTTCTATATCAATGAGTCTTTATTCTTCAAAAAGTGAATGAAAAATTTTGCAAGAGGGTTCGCCCTTGCTATTTCTCACCATTTCTCCCTATTATTGGGAGTCATATTCAAGTTATCCACTAGCATTACATTGTTCCCCTTCAAAATTCTAGAGGCTCCTAACCCTTCTCATAAAGGTTTTGTTTCTCCACGGGGCTCATACAAATTGATGATTCTAAAAAATTTCCTTAATTGTTTTGATTTAACTTATATCTCAATTCCTACATGCACAACCTCCTATAAAATAGACCCCTGGCATACCATTAGTGTTTACTGAGCAAAAATACCAATCTTTCATGAAAGAGGACAAAATTTCTACTGCTTTTGACCTATAACATATTATTTCTTGTAAAAAAATGATATTGGGTTTGTAGACTACTAATAGTCTTTTTAGGGCTTGATACTTTAAGGCACCCTCTATCCATATAACATTTAGGTAGAGAATCATCACTTGATCCTTGATTTTTTGGTCTTTCCTTCTCTAACTTCCTTCTTTGCTTGAAATTTAGCCTTGGAAATACAATTTTTCTTCCAATTGAAATGGGGAGCTCTTGGTCATTGGCTAAACCACCTTCCACTTCCCTTGATGATCCGAATTGAACCATTTCCTAAAATATTTTGTGAAGTTGTAATAATCTTGTAATTGTTTTTTAATTTTATTTTGTCTTTTTGGAAAAATGGGAAGGGGAAATGAACTAGTGTTGTAACATTCCCCACTACTGAACCCATAAAAAAATTAAATTTTTTGATACCATTAAACGAAAATCATCTAACAACATTTCCAAAACACGAATACAATTGATTATACTCATACACAACAACATATAGTTCTCTCAAAACATAGAGTTATCACACAACAAAATAAACCATAAATAAAATTAAGACACAAAGGTAAAACACTTATTCTTTAGTAACAATTGTGAAACCAAATGTAGAGGAAAAATGTTCCACCCAACCATAGACCTACCGCTCCAAATATCAACAGAAGTTCACCTCTAATCTGGGGCTCGTAATCCACAAGAGAGGGTGTCTCTCCACTGCTCACTCATAGCACAAATGTTCCCAGTACCAATTGATTTTTCCTACAACTGTCCCAATTCTCCAACTCTCTTCTTACGAACCTGCAAAAACCAAGGAATGAGATCCTCCTTCACTGTACATAGTTCCTCGGGCCTTCCCACTTCCCTCTAGGGCTCCAACATAGGTTGGATAGGAATCTCTCTGTTGGGAACTCCAGGGATGTCAGTTGCAAGGAAAAACACATAACATTAAGCTCACTGCTAGTAGGGTAATTTCTCTCACACAATCTTACTCTACATGCCTAACAACCCGCTTCTTCAAATTTTATAGATCCAAAACAACTACCATACATTCCCACTACAACTGCCTTCAAGCTTCCATGCTCTACTCTCCCTTGTTGCCCAAAGTTGGTTGTAAAAAAGCTCCCTTCTTTCCCATACAAATTTCTCTTTTGCACTAAGCAAGTTGACTCTCACTCTCCCCAATGTTGATTGTACTTCAGCCCCATGCTCTCAATAACTATGGGATGTGAATTCTCACACCCACCATCTTTCATGTATTCAATGATCGGGATCTCATACACTCAAGTGGAACATTAGAAGGTTCACTCAAAACAATTATTTTTTAAGAATGGCTTGGGATTTAAGACACATGAATAAAATCCCCTTAGACCCCTCCTCTCTTGTGGAAAAATCAACCCTGATGACTCTGTCCATGTCCATCTGCAACCGACATCACTTTTTATTTATATTTTTTTATATACAATGTTTACATATTACATCGCTTGGCCCATGGCCATATATAATATCTAATTATACATCACTAACCTGGGGATTAAAAGAATGGATGTTACATTCCCATCCCCCCACATTTTTATACTGTCCACAATGCATAACAATGTACTGGTATAAATGTACAAAAATTACATCATAATACTTAATATTTTTGCAAGTCCACAACTCTTGCAGCAATTCCAACTATAAACCTCTTGTTCCCCTCACCCTGCACAACCCAAGAAAGTGTATCGTCTTCTCTGCACCATAGTCCCTTAGGATGCACCACTCCCCTTCCAAGGATTTAGCACACGTTGGCAAAGAATCTCCAAGATGTGGTTCTAGGAATTCTAGTTTCCCAAAACGGAGCCTTGTACACTTACATACAAATGCACAATCAATTGTCTTCAAAATTTTCAAAAACTTGTGGGTCCTCCTCCTGCATGGTCTCCTCGTACTCCCACATAGTGTATTCATGATTGTAGTAGTTCCATTGAACCTTTACCAAGCTAATATCTATGTTCTTGAGCACTTTGACTTTCCAATCTAGGATGCATATTGGTTCCACCCA
The DNA here is from genome assembly GCA_000966675.3 of Picea glauca. Classification (NCBI taxonomy): domain Eukaryota; kingdom Viridiplantae; phylum Streptophyta; class Pinopsida; order Pinales; family Pinaceae; genus Picea; species Picea glauca. The sequence goes on along the minus strand of JZKD02S0418424.1, from coordinate 547,855 downwards.
AAAGTCCCCTTCATGTTGCACACGGATCACAATCCAATCAATTAAGTGGTTAGGATCAGACACACATTTCTTCAATAAAGACACATGAAACACATTATGAATTCTCATGGATACTTGAAATGCAATCATGTATGCAACTGGTCTTATCTTCTCCAATACTTCAAATGGACCATGGTATCTCATTGCCAATTTTGGGCAACTTCCCAATCTTAGCGAGCTTGTTTTAGCTTTTTCTTTTACAAACACATGCTTTCCCACTTTGAACTCCCTCTATGTCCTATTCTTATCTGCATAACTCTTTTTAATGTCCCGTGCAACCTTTAAATTCTACTTGGTCTTTACTATTTTCTCTTCCATTTCCCTTAGCAATTCTGGCCCAATAACTGCTCTGTCTGCTAGGTTATCCCAACTCACTAGCATGTTGCATTTTCTGCCATACAAGGCTTCAAACGAGCTCATATTCAATGATGCTTGATTCCCATTATTGTAAGAAAATTCAACTAGATGGAGGTAGTCTTCCCACTTGGAAAGATAGTCCATTACATGCATTCTTAGCATATGCTCAATTATCTTGCTAATCCTCTCTCTTTTCTCATCTGACTTTGGGTGATATGTTGTACTGAAATTTAAATTTCTCCCAAATCCTATAAACAACTCCTTTCAGAAATTTGATGTGAACTTGTGATCTCTCTATCAGAAACAATTTCCTTGGGCCCACCATGTAGCTTGACAATTTCCTTCATGTAAATTTCTGAAATGTTGGTTTCCTTTTGAGTTGTCTTCACTAAAATAAAATGTGCAACCTTGGTTAATTTATCCACCACTACCATGATGGAATCATGCTGCCTCATTGGTTTGGGCAGCTCAGTAATAAAATCAACTATAACAACTTCCCATTTCCACTTAGGAATGGGAAAGGGTTGTAGCAGTCCAACTGGATGTTTATGCTCAACCTTTACCTTTTGAAATTCTAGGCATTTGGCTATGTAATCAAGCACCTCTTTCTTCATTCTTGGCCAAAAGTATTGGCCCCTTATAGGTGCAAATGATTTTTGATATCCAGGGTTCCCAACATAAGGCATATTGTGCATTTCCCTTAGCACTATATTTTTATCTCTTTGGACTTTGACACATATACCTTGCTCTTGTACACGGGGACTCCTTTCTCTTTCAACTCATAATCTTTAAATTTATGTGGAAAATTTACTTGTTGTAAAACTTATTTTATTTGCAAATAGTGTTGATTTGAATTGACAACCTCTAAAGTTATGTCTTTTAAATAAGACTTGTACATGGTAATGGTTGTAGCATGCATCTCATGCACTTTGCTACTGAGTGCATCAACCAATTGGTTCTCCTTTCCTTTGATATGCTTTATATCAAAGTCACACTCACTAAGGAGTTATATCCATCTAGTTTTCCTGACATTTAGTGTTGTTTGTCCAAACAAATGTTTCATACCATTATGGTATTCATTAGTTCAAATTTTCTACCCATGAGATAAGGTCTCCACATTTTCAATGTATGAATAATATCTACCAATTCTAAATCATGTGTGGCATAGTACCTGTCATGTTCTTTCAACTTTTTTGATTCATAACATACCACATGCCCATTTTGCATGAGGACTCCACCAAGCCCTCCCTTGCATGCATTAGTGCATACAACAAAGTCTTCATATGGATCTACAATATTCAAGATTGATGTAGTTGTCAAAATATTGTTCAATTATTGAAAGCTTTCTTCACATTCAAAAGGACCTTAGAATTTTACACCCTTCTTTAGCAAAGAAGTAATTGGGCTTGCAATATTTGAAAAACCTTTAATGAATCTTCTATAATAACCTGCAAGCCCCATGAATGATCTGACCTCTGTAACATTCTTTGGTGTTGGCCACCCTGTAATGACATCTATCTTTTCAAGATAAAATTTTATCCCCTCCTTTGAAATAATATGTCCTAAGTAATGAATCTTCCTTTGATAGAAGATGCACTTACTTAAATTGTCATACAATTGATGCTCCCTCAATACTTGTAGCACCATCCTTAAATGACACTCATGTTTCTCCCATGTCCTTGAGTAGACGAGTATATCATCCAAGAAAACAATTACAAACTTGTCCAACTATTCCTTGAACACTTCATTCATCAAACACATGAAGACAACCAATGCATTTGATAGCCCAAATTGTTGGACACACCTATCACACTTAGAGGGGGGGTGAATGAGTGTGGGGATATTTTTCCAAAAACTTCCCTCTTTCACAAAACTCATTAGTTAGCATTCAACATTTACTCATTACTCATTGTTGTCATTTATAACCAGTTAGATGTGAACACATATCAACAACATATATCATCAATAAGTTCTCACCACAAGGAACACAAAGAACACAAGATGTATGTACAATTTATTTATTTATTACAGACTACAATCCTTGGGGTTTTTCAGCAACAACTGAATAGAGTACAACTCTACACGAGCACCATCTCTATAATGCAAGACTCACCTTACATCCTCAACACCAACTGAGATGAGACAACAATCCTTAATAGATATCAATCTGCAACAGGTACGAGACCTGTTAGTAGTGCAGCCTGCATGTGTATGCACCCTGGCTCACTACAACCGACATATGTACGCGACCAGTGTATACAACAACCTGCATATACCTTCTGAGCTATTAGGGTTTATCCTTCAAGATTAACTCAGATCCCGTGCAACCAATTTATCATTCTCTTCTATCTCTCAATGTCCAAAATGACCACCATCCAGTCACAACACATCCAAGCTCTCCAATATCTTACTCATGCTCTACAACCAATAAATATGAATGCTAACTCAATCATGTATAAGCAACTAGTATACCATAGCAATCATATCACAACTGAATCACAAGAGTACTGCTCACTCCATCAACCAACATAAACCAAATCATGATAGCCATACCAAGAATGCCCTAAGAATTCACAACACAACAAGAAATACTATCCATTAAGACAATAATGTAACCATACTAGTATCTCAGTGACAGATCTGAGCTCATAGAATGCAGATCTGGAACCTGCTTTAGTCTTCAACAACTTGTCATCAACTCAACCACAAATCTCCAAGATTTTATCCACTGTACGCTCCCTGTAAATTGACATCCCGCATGCTGTACGCACCATGTACACAGACAACTTGCGTATACGCACCCTATACACAGACAACCCGCGTACACACCAAAAAATAGGGTTTTTTTGTAATTATGAGAATTTCACTGTCATGATCTCAGACTTGCTGAAACTTCAATGCGTCCATGAGATCCTCCCGATATCCTCTCTCTTAGAATATATCTTCAACACATGCTCAAGAGATCCACACCATATATGCTCTACAAGAAGCTCTCACAAGAATCTCTCCATCAATACTCCAAAATATATTCTCACAAGAAGCTCTCCATTGATCCACAAAAAAATGTTTTACTAGAGACCATTGCTATCTTATTTATACTTTCATCCTCTAGGTCACTTAACCCATTTCTAGGTCACTTAACCTATTTTCCTTATTTTAGGGTTAACCACTTTCCATAAATAGAAAATTCTCCAATACTTTATCATTTAAATATTTCTTCTTTATTTTGTCACCTTACTTCATCATTTCTTGATTTTGTCACTTCTCTTTATTATTTAAATAACCCACCTTGACTTTGTCACTTTACTTTATTATTTAAATAATTATTTCTTCTTTTCAAGCACTTTGACTACTTTGACCTTTTGGGGCTTCAAGCCAACATGTGAGGGTCCTCCAACTTCGTAAGGCCATAAATCTCAAATCGTGAGGAGTTATGTGACGTTCCACATACCATCGGAAATGGTATGACAAGCACCATCCATATAGGATAGTTTCACTAACAACTTCATTTATCTTCATCTCATTATTCCACATACAAGCATGGGTCCTCCAACCATTCTTCTAGGATAACTCAATCCACAAATCGTCTTTCCGTGAGGGCTTTCACCATAAGGGGACCACTTTGGAGTTCATCCATTTGCACACCTTATCAATCATGATAAGACAATAATGATTCATCTATACATTTTTCCAACAAATGCATCATATACCAATGAAACCACATCGATCCATCTTCCTCATGTATCAATGACAACTCATTGATCCATCTTCATCATATCAATGACAACTCATTGATCCATCTTCATATATGCATTCTCATCAAGGACAATACATATTACATTACATCAATCATCAATCAATCAATCTTTTGACATCAATCAATCACTTGACATCAATCAATCAAACCATTGGCATCACTGACAACATGATCCAACACAAATGACACCACCAAAAACTCATAATGTCCATATCTTGTCCTAAATGTCATCTTTCTAATATCTTCTTATTTTACTATCACTTGATGAGAGTCTGACCTCAAGTCGATCTTGGAAAATATTCTTGCACATTTCAATTGATCAGATAAATAATCAATGCTTGGAAAATAATATTTTTTCTTTATGGTAACCTTATTCAACTATTTGAAATCAGTGCACAACCTTAAGGTTCCATCCTTATTTTTCACAAAGAGCACTGGGGCACCCCAAGATGACACACTTGGGTGTATATACCCATTCTTCAAAATTTCTTCAATCTATATTTGTAATTTCTTCATCTCTGGTGTGCCCATCCTATAAGGAGTATTGGACATTGGGGAAACTCTTGAAAATAAGTCAATGGAGAAATCAATGTCCCTCTTTGGTGGAAAACTCGATATCACCCCAAATACATCCTCCAAATATTTCAAGACTAGATGGTATTCAACACTTGGCATTTTATATTTGGCTACCTCTTCCATTTGAGTTGCATAAATCTAGCATTTTTTCTTGAAACGCTTCTTCAACTACATGGTTGAAATTTCTCTAATAGATACATGCCTTGGAATACCTTGAAATTTTCCTTGCTTCCCTTCCTCATCAAGGAAAGGGAATGCCTTATTGTAACAATCTAGGACATCATGATGCTTGTCCAACAAATCCACACCAATTAAAAATTCATATGAACCCAAATATATGATTTTCAAATCTACTTTTGTGCTGATTCCATTCATGTTCATTGGGAAATCCTTAACCAACTTAGAAATGCTTCTCTTAGCTCACATGGCTAGCAGAACCAACAAATATTTCCGATGATGTTTGCTTCTTTGCAAATGAAATCTTTCAACAAGATTAGGATTTATGTAACCATGGTTAGCTCTCAAATCAATTAAAATGACTATGGGCTAATTATCAATATTACCTTGTACTTCAATCATGAGATATTGGTACTATTCTTTCTTGTTGTCCAAGGCTGCATAAATCCTTGGCATGATTTTTCCCATGTCCTTAACTATATCGACCTCATGAATATTGTGAATAGTCCTCATCCTTTCTCCTTTGTGAGGGAAATCCCTATACAAGTGGTCTCCCTCACATCCCTGACATTTTATGTGTTGCTGTCTTGGCCTTTTCCAAAATGAATATGTCATCTTAGTTTCATTTTGTGCTAGTTTCCCTTGTCGAAATGTTTGAGAGTTGTTTCTATAAAATTGTGGCTTAAAACCTTTCTTTCTTTGCTCCATATTTCCTTTCTTCTTTTCATCCGAGGCCTTTTGGAAAGATGGTCTTCCCTTATTATTCTCACAAAGGTACTTTTCTTTCCTTATGGTCTCTTCCAATTTATCGGTCTCATCATAATGTATCTTATCACTATATAAAGAAGGTATCCCACTCATAAATATTTGAATTTTAACCTTCTTATCCTTTATTAAGCTAACATACTTTAGTAATTTAAAGAACCTCCTCTCGTACTCTTCCATTGCCATGCTTCCAAGCCTAAGTTCAAAGAACTATTTCATATTCTTACCATAATAATGCTCTAACAAGTACTAATGTTGGAAATATCTCTTGAAATGCCTCCATGATATCCTTTTCTCATCAATGTGCTTAACCTACTTGAGATGATCCCACTAGATAGTTGTTTTTTCTTGAAGGTGGTAGGCTACAATTTTGGCTTCTACATTTGATGAGTAATCATGCAATTGGAAATATTTCCTCATTCCCAACAACCATGCTTCAACCTCTTAACCCTTTCTATGTTCTCCATTATAATTTGGTGGCTTGATCTTCTTTATCTCTCCTTGAAAAATATCTGACTTAGGCATCCTCCTTTGACTTCTATCAGGGGACACACTTGGGTTTCTCTCTGGCCATGAACATGCATGTGCCATTCTAGTTGATTGTTCTGGTGAATGATAACGTCTTCTCACACTCCTTGATTTCCTATATTCCCTATGGTCATCCCTCCTATCATGAGATTTGGATGTTGCCACTTTCCTAACACTAGCTACTTATTTTGTGCCAAAATATCTATTGACTTGTCTCTCTAGCATATTCAAAATCTGTAGTAGCTCCTCTTGAGCCCTCATCATCCTTTCATTGTCAGCCCTATATATTTTCACTTTTCTCTACAAGATTCTCATAGCTTCATCCAACTCCACATGCTCCACTCTACTTCTTCTTCCATTCGTCTCAGTCTCCGCATTTCCCATGTTGACATGTAGCCTTTTGACCTTATCTTCATGGCTGTAAGATCCTTGGGCATCCCCCATGTTTGTAATCCTCATATAGTAACCAAATATATTCTTCCTATACCTATAATTCTATAAAATGTGCATGCAACAAAATTTTGTTAGACAAAATAATCTACAATTATGGAAAATTATGCAGGATTTCATGTTCACTAAGGCCACCAATCATCTTCTTCTAAATTGACTGTGAATTTTACTATCCAAATCACATTTTTGGGTGCATGTGTAGATTATTCTATTCAATATATTTCCAATGACTATTTTCTGTCTCAATAATGAAGTATGTGTTGAAATTTACGACCCTATGAAATCTGCTAGTTTTCCCCTTCATTGGCTAAATTCTGAAATTTCTGTCAATTAACATTAAATTTGTTGCTAGTTAACGTAGATGTTTTTGACATAATTCTAGATTCATACTTTTCTTTTAGAGAATACTTCCTTGGGAACTTGGATCCAAAATTGAGGGTTTCGACCACAAGGTTCCATTCATGATATTTGAGGAGTAAGGAATCCAACATACATGTTTCACGCTAAATAAAGATTTAAAATTATTTCCAACACCCGAATCTCCAAATGTCTGGATTCGGTTTGTGCCTCTTTGAAACTAAAGTTTTAAGTGAATCTTAATCTATGGATTCTGGATTTATTTTTTGGTTCAATTGTCTAGGTTTTGACCCCTACATATGCAAAGCTAACCCCATCCAACAATAGTTTTTGTGGAAAATGAGTGAATTTGGTAATTCCATATTCATGGATTTTTGAATTCGGCTCCAGTGATTTGTTGCAGATGTGGCATATGTTGACGCGATAGCTACTGATCAACAATGCTGATGTGGCACTGCTAACGTGGCACATGGTCCTTGTTATCATACGATTTGTAGCAAGGGTTTAGGTAGCTTGAGTCAAGGCTTAAAACCGACGTAATAGGAGCTTCCCCACCCACTGTCACCTCGATGGGGAGCTCTTTCTATTTAGGATGGCTAGTCCAAGGGAGACGTCCCTATGCAATCTGGGTTTCTAAAGGGATAAAGGTATAATAGATCAAAGTGATATATTCCCTTTTACAGATTACTGCCAAGGATGAGATAGTCAAAGGAAATGTTCCACTGATGAGGCACCTGCTTGCAAGACAAGACAAACAAAGCTAGAAAATGTGCTTGCAGTGGGTTAGTACTTCATAATACCAATGACTATCCTCAAATATACATATGAGAAATGATTAGATGTAATTATTGACGAAGTCAATGATTACTAATACAAAGAAAAGACTTATATCATTTCTTCAATAAGTACATCAAGAGATAAGAGCATTCAATGTGCAAAATCAAATCTTTATTATATCACAATGCTACAAATATCAAATCTGCTCATAATAAATAATATGCTGCGTCATAAATATTGTTGCTGCAATGGTGATGACATCAGCCCTATCAATAGGCTGATTTAGAAAGATATGAGAGGAACGTTTTGTCAATCAAGCATGTAAAGATAACTACCAACTCAAACCTATCAAAGGCTAATGATAAGGCCACAACGTTTCAGACAAAGCAAGGATTAAAGATATGTGACGCCACCTATGCTATTTCTGCTGCAACTAAAACTGATGTTAACCCTAATTCAGTTTTGTTATGTAGGCCAGGAAGTGGAACGTTTGCAAACTAAGCCAATAAAAATACTCTACACTTCAATGCCAAACAGATCACAACCATTTACACTTGAACAAGGGTTAGAAAGGGGCTGGACGTTATCAATATTGGCTGCTGTTACAGTAGTGACGTCAGCCCTAATTCAGTTTAGTTATAGAGATAAAGAAGTGGCCATTTTTCAAAATAAACCAATGAAAAGACTCAACACTTCTATGGCTGAAAAGAGATGACTAAGCAACAATTTTTTATCCAAACATAAGTCTAAAATCAACAAGACGTCATCATCATTAGGGTTAGTAAAATCAGCTAGGGTTAGATGCTAGGTTAGTTAGGGTTTCAAATTTAGAGTGTTT
>JZKD02S0418424.1:525089-537057 GCA_000966675.3 Picea glauca | reverse complement strand
GTCGCTCCTGCTCTCGGTACTCCATGTCTAGGACCATGTGGGCCTCGAGACATGATCTCCTAGTTATCCCTAGATATTGGGGATAACAGTCCTCATGTCACCCTGAGGGGATTCCATGTCACCCCTCCATCCACTCTAGCCCTGCCTTTGATATCCAAAATCTCGATTTTAATTTAAATCTACAAAAGAGACTTTTTAAAAAACCTAGATATTGGATCATCATCGTTCCACATGCCAGGTTTCACATCTAGATCCATGTTTTTGCTTTAAAAGCCACTTACGAAAAATTCCCATATTTTTGCAATCCTAGATAGTTAAGGTTCCAACATCTCTAGGTTCCATCATTTGGATTCAAATTTTTCTTTAAAAGCCACTTATGAAAAATCCCCATATTTCCAAGATCCTAGATAGTCAAGGTTTCAACATCTTGAGATTTCAACATCTGGATTCGACTTTTTCTTTAAAATCCACTTGCAAAAAATCCCCAGATTTTCGTGATCCTAGATAGTCAAGGTTCCACTTTGTTAGGGTTCCACTTTTGGAATTTGGATTTTTCTTAAAAGACACTTAAAAGGATTTCTGGATTTCTGAATTATCGGATGGTCGTAGTTCCACTTCTTGATTCCACCATCTGGCATCCAACATTCAACTTTTCAATAAAATCGTACTTAAAGAATTTTCGGCATTTCCGGATTCTCGAGCTTGTGACCCTTGCCTCTTATTCCCGATAAATCTAACAAATGAGATATATCCAATCCAATGGCCCTAATTAAAATCAGGCTTAAAGATGTAAACTAAATAATGATATTAGTTAATCTCGATCGATATGCTGAGTGAGGAAAATTTGATTGGACAACTTTGATTAAATTCAGGCTTAATAGTACTTAATTTTACAAAAAATCTCATAGGCTACCATGAAACTCTGTAATTAAGCTTCTTGTGACCAATTCAGCCTTGAGGATGTCGATTCAACCCTTGCAGTCGTAATCCATCATCCCCACACCAATTTATTAGTAAATTTTACTTCAAAATTTGGGGATTTTGCTCAATATCATCCAATTTTTTCCAAATATGAGACATTCATCTAGAGGTTAAAATGATGATTTTAATCCTTGAGCTCAAGTTTCCCAAAATTACAGGCAGTTTCCCAACCTTTTCCCGGAAGTTCTAATAAGCAATTTGCAAATCTCCTCTAAATATTTCAACCACAAAACTTCTTCAGCGTGTTGTCTTTGGCCCATTCAGGTTCGCTGTTGAACTTGTGGCTTTGATACCAATCTATATCATTCCCCACTACTAAACCCATAACAAATTTTAAAATTTCTGATACCATTAAACTAAATGTATCTAACAACATTTTGAAAACATGATTGCAACTGATTATACTCATACACATCAACATATAATTCACTCAAAATACAAAGTTATCTCACAACAAAATAAACCACAAATAAAAGTAAGACACAAAAATAAAACACTTATCTTTTAATAATAATTGTGCAACCAACTATAGAGGATGAACGTTCCACCCAAACATAGACTTGTTTCTCCAAATCTCAATATCAAGTCACCCCTGAGTTGGGGATAGGAATCCACAGGAGAGGGTGTCTCTCCACTGTCCACTCACAACCCAAATGTTCCCACTACCAACCGTTTTTTCCTATAGCTATTTGAATCCTCCAAATCTCTTCCTATAAATCTACACAACCCAAGGAATGGGATCCCCCTTCATTGCACATAGTATCTTGGGCATTCCCACTTCCCTCTACGACTCCAACATAGGTTGGCTGGGAAGTCTAGGGATGTCAACTGCAAGGAAAAACACGCAACAACCATCTCACTATTGGTAGGTAATTTCTCTTACATAGTCTCACTCTATAGGCCTAACAACCCGTTTCTTCATGCATTTTACAACTCAAAAAAAAAATACCATACATGCCCATTATGGTTGCCTTCAAGATTTCATGCTCTGTTCTCCCTTGCTGTCCAAAACTAGTTGTAAGAGAACTCCCTTCTTTCCCATACAAATTTACCTTTTACCCCAAGCAAGTTGGTTCTCAGTCTCCCCAATGTTGAGTGTATTCAACCTCATTCTCTCAATAACTATGGGATGTGACTTCTCACACCCACCCTCTTTCTTGTATTTAATGATTTGACTCTCATACACAAGGGGGAAATTAGAAGGTTCACTCAAAACAATATTTTTTTAGGAATGGTTTGGGATTTAAGACAAATGAATAAAAACCCCTTATATCCCTCCTCTATTGTGGAAAAATCACCCCCCATGAGTTTTTCCATGTCTATTTGCAACTGGCATCACTTTTTATTTATTATTTTTGATAGACAATGTTTACATATTACATCACTTGGCCCACGACCATACATCATATCTACATCATACATCACTAAACTAGGGATTAAAAACAAGGACATTACAAGTGTTATGGTTTGCCTTCCAAACGCAACCCATTAAAAATGAAGGTTGTAGTGAAAATGGATCAACATTGGAGATGCAAGAAGAACTTGGGAAGTTTGAAGAGCAGAGATGAGAGCTTGAAGAGTATATCCTGCTTGAATATCAGAGGAAGAAGGAGCCAAGGAGGCTGTCCATGATGAGTGAAGGTGTCTTTGAGAAATTCCTATCTGCATTTTTTTCTAGTGAGTAACAATGCATGAGATTTATGAGCATGGATATCTCACTCATCGTAAGGAATTTATCGAGAAAAATAAATCTCTATCGTTTATACTATTTGGTTGTGTAATCTACTTATTGTGGTTCTAGTTTGAGTTTGATTGCTTGAAAGTTCTAATCCTCTTAGTGGTCCCCTTACTATTTGTGGGCTCTACTAATAATCACACACACACACACACACACACACACACACACACACACACACACACACACACACACACACACACACACACATTTATGGGCTGTGTAAAGCATACCCACAACACATTTTCATAGCTCAATTCCTCTCTAACTGAATCATTGCCTTAATTCCTTGGAGTTGGCTCAATGCATTTCGATTTATACTTGGGTATTTTCCCCTCTGCCCATATACTAGACTCAATGTTTTCATGCTTGTTAGGTGTTTTTTCTTTGCCCATAATCCAAACAAAACATTTTTTATTGCTCTGGGCATTTGTTCTTCTCCCACAAACCTTACAAAACGTTTTTGTTGCCGTCTGGGTGTTTTTTCTTTGTCCACAAGCCATACTCAACATTTTCTTCATTGCTAGGAAACCCAATTTGTTTTTCTGGGCATTCCCTTCATTGTTGGGCTATGTAAAAGAGTCTTCAATTAGTTGGTGTCAATTTAGATGGATATTTTTGGGTTTTATTTTTATATCATAACCAGATACGCCCCATTTCACATATAATTCGCTCAACTTGCAATCCGTGGAATAATTTTCATTTATAAAGGGTAAATCGACCACTAGAACACTAGATTATACAAATGTGAAGCATTGGTTTTTAGCTACAATAGTGATTTGTATCATATTTTCTTTGTAGAGAGAAGAGATTGCCACCTATATCCATCTAGACATCTGAACAAAGCACACCCTCTCTATTTAGAACATAGCAAGAAGAAGTCTATTTTTTTTTAGCATGATAGTAGTTTCCTAAGCTTAAAAACCAGTTGAAACAAAACTGCTAATAAATAAAAGTCTTAAACTCAAATTCATGATTGTAATTGTATATTTTGTTTCATTGTAGGTAGTAAAAATAGAATGCATTGAAATATGAGGAGAACATTGAACCAAAATTGGGTCGAGAAGCAAATTCATTCCACAATAGGGATATGTGTTGACGAAATGGATAAGATGGTATTAGAGCAGGTTCTCAAAATACCTTGAAGCAGTTGCGATGGGAAAATCCTTGAAGAGGGAGAAGCTGGAAGAGTTGAGAGACTTCAACATGTATATCTAAGAAGAAATTCGATATTGGAGGCAACAAGCAGATGAGATGGAAAAAGAGCTATCGAATGTGCACAAGAGATAGTAAGTTATCCTGCAAATCACCAAGATAAAGAACATCGCACAAAAGGAAATATGGGAATCCAAATAATTTAAGCATGATGGTTCCATTTCCTATAGGTTTGAGATTGGATCTATCTACAAAGTACAATACACCCTCTACATTATCGTTCAATTCTTCAATTATCTCTTTGAAATGTCATGTGGCAAGTAGCACTAGTGTCAAGAAACCCAACATCTCTCCAAGAATCAAATGAATCTTTGAACACATATTCATTTATGCCTCTTACCCCCTTAGTCTAGGGGTAACTAAGGAGATCATGTCTCGAGGTCCACAGGTAGCAGACATGGAGTGTTGAGAGTTATATTGACCAAAAGATTCCACAGGGTCCCTCCTATTCATGTTAATCACCACTCATCACCAACAAGACAACAACATCCACTACATCAGGTTTGGATCCTAGAAGACATCGGGTCTTGCTTCATGAGGTAACAAGTCTGGTGTCATGGTAAGTTTCACTTTAATATTTGAAGCATTTGAACATGTTGAAAATAATCCTTTTTTGATTATGGAACGTTTGCTTGGATATTAGACATTTTGCCTCATTTCACCTTGGTGGTTTTGATTGTGTAGTATACCTAGGGAGGTAATATGGGGTAGATAGGGAGGTACCCAATGAGAATGTGGTTATGTATTATTAATGGAGGTCATTCAATTTAAGGTGGACTAGGTCCACTATATTTTTAAATAAGGTCCACTATGTTATTTAGATACAATAAACCACTACGTTAGTTAGATACAATAAATAGGCTTTCTAGAAGATTCATTCTCTAGAATTTTCCTAGAAGATAGAGAATGATGTATAAAGAAGTGTAAGCAATGTATTGAGGCATGGTGAAGAATATTGTATTGTACAAGAAAGTATTGCTTGAGGAGTGCATTCCTTCCATAAGGAATAATAAATGGTGTTACCCTACCTCAAGGGTTTTCTCTATTTCTTGTGTTCATTATTGATGAATGGTTTGGTGTATTCTAGTTGAGATTAAGAGTTATTTCTGAGGCATATTTTCAGATTTATTCAGGTACTTAACACATTGTGTCCTAGAAAGTTTGTCACCCTTGGGAAAATTGTTTCTTCTAGGTAGTTCCTTAAAGGGTCATCGTACTATTCCCATTCATACTTACCATTTTCCACACTTCTTCCCCTCTATCTCCTCATCTTTTGGGTTTTCAAGTTCATTGACCCCAATAAGGGATTGTACCTCATTTTATAGAGAAGAGGGGTTAATGGCCTAGAGGTGTTGTAGATGGAAAAATTAAAAAACCAACCAATATCCTTCCATATGTTAGCCCTAAGGTCCTGAGAGCAATGAAACACTTCTCCATAAGAATCAAGGACCTTCTAAACACATAATTAATAAATGTCTTGCTTGTTGAGAAAATACATTTTGAGGTGTCTCTTACTTTCCATCGCATATGACACTCTGTGTATTTCTAGCTTCAAGTGGCACTGCGATACTCCTTACTTTCCATTGCACATAGTACTCAATGTTTCAGACCATAATGAATTAATGGAAATAAAATGGCTTGGAAAAATGTTGCATCGCAGACGAAGGGAAACACACCCTCCACAAAGGCACCCATAAATGAGACAATATGAACCCTTGTATGTCAATACCCCATGCCAAGAAGTATTTCCCCAAGCCATCTTATATTCACTACATAAATTAGATGGGGTGTTCTTGGAAAACATTCCTTGACTAGGGTATTGGCCTACCCAATAGGGTACCATGACACCCCTCCCATACCTAAATTAGGAAAAACTTATAAGGTCTTTGAACATTTGTTTAGTTTGAAAAGGGGGGTTTGATGCACATGTTTGGGTGGTTCTTGTAATAAATATGGATTACTTGGCATGATACTTGTGACTTGTGGACCCTTGGAGGGCATACTTGTTTGTCTTTATAAGACCTTGCCCACATGATGGATGTTGGATCCCACATGAAGAAGATCATGGATGATGGATGTTGCACCTAGAGGACATAGGATGTTGCCTTTGGAGGCACCTTGGCATTACTAGAGGATGAGGTTGCACCCTTCTCCACTTGGATGTTGGCCTTTGGAGGCCTAGTATGTGACCTCCTATCCCTTAACATCACCCTAGAGGGCTGAGGTTTGGTGGATATAATGGTTTCATAGGTGGCTTGACAGGATGAGACCATGACAGGGCACTTTGAGCATGACACATGGCCTTTGGAAGCCCACCATTCTTGACATTGCAATTGGAGAGCCTATGTCACTCTCCTAGGGCATGATGCCACCCTTATAGGTTTTATTTCATGTAAAAAATTAATTTTGTATATTGCAAGGGAAAATTTAAGGGCTCAACCCTCTTATGTAAATACATGAATTTTCATTAGAGTCTTTTGGATGGATATGATTTCCATATAAATATGCCTATCCAAGACTCATTTCATCATCGCATTATTCTAACACATGTGAGAGACAAGTCTGAAATTTTCACTATATTGGGGTTCTTGGCTCTTTTCTCTAGTGCGCTATCTCTTGGAGGTCAAGTTTGGATGCTCTTTTGTTGATTTTTGGATGGTATTGTTGCAATTAGGGTTTATCCTTGTTATATCTCGGTGAAGTAAGTAAATTTCTACAATTTCATTTCATGTCAATGAATTTTTTATGGTGAATTTTGCTTGTTCATATTGAAGATCTTGCTTGGTAAAACCCTAAGATAGGAGAATAAGTACTTCCTACTCTGACAAGGTTAATTTCATCCATAAATTTGTGAAAGAAATTGTACCTAGAATTAGACTCCTAAATACCTAAAGTGCTAGCACTTTAGGATTTCAATTCTAGACCCTTTATTGTGATCTAGTTGAAATGCTTGAGAAGCTAGGAAAGGTTTCTATAGCCCAAAAGTGCTTTCACTCTAGCAAAACCATTCTCCTCAAGGTTTAAACCCTAAGGCCCTAATGTGCTAGCACCTTAAAGTTTAAACCATACCTCTTAGATCTTTTCTAGTTTTATCTCTAAGTGGTATCATTGCTGTTATAAAGACCCCATATCCCTAAGGCACTAATCATTTAAGCTCTCTTGTGGTGAAAGTGATAAAAAAACTCTTTATTATTAATCTCTCAAGCTATTTGCTAACTTTACTAACACTAAATTATGATAATTGAGTGGTAAACTTGATGCTGTTGCAAAAGTTTGCTACAACTACCTGATAACACTTAAATTTTCTACATACATTGATCTAATGGTGGTATAACATGCTAAAAAATTGCTTTGAACAATTGGACATTAATCTATTGGACATGCGCTAGCCTTTCCTTGTCAATTGATTCATTTTCGATCCCTTTTATTTGTTGTTGTTACAAAATTGTACTTGATGTTATAAACTGTTGTACTACTGCAAATATATACCAAATATACCAAATTATCACTTTCTAGTGTCCGAGGTTTTAGTTGCATGTTTGTACTTGGAATTGATCATATACATGCTATAACGTTTTCTTGTTCGAGGAAGGTACTCAAACACCCTTTAACATCATCCATTTCATAGACCTAGACTTATCACTAAGTGATCAAGAGAGGGGGTGATAGGCTTGGCTAACAAACTAGCTATTTTGATCCGTTGAAGTCACCAGGGAAGCCTCCCTGTGGTGGACCTCCTCCATCATCAAAACAAGGGGATTTGTTACTAATATGATAGTGGTAGGATTTCTTATAGTTACACAAGATTTGGTGATCTTATGTTGGGATTTGCGCAACTACAATCCATCGATAACATTTGGTTCTGTTGTCAAGGATAATCAATTTCGTTTTCCTCAACAACATACCTTTGGTAAGCTTATTTTGAAGCCCTTGTCTTACAATCTTACCTGGTGACTCCACTGAGGGTGATTCCCTCAATTCCTTTGAAAATCCTAGAAGGATTATCTGGTGACTCCACAAAGTTAAAGGAGGTACACCAACCCTTCTAATACCTACAAAACAAGACTTCCTCACAACTCTCTCGTAGTAAAATCTCTTTGGAGGAAATCTTCCTTTGAATATGATGGATAAAAAACAATGGGCATCCAAAATATTCAAGCCCTTGGACATGTCAACTATCTGAGGATACCCTCGATAGATGCCCCCCAAATATGAGAAGTGGTTTCTCGAGTTCTCAGGTAATGATGTGACCACTGTTGAAGAGAATATGAGTGAATTTTGGGCCTTCTTTCAACTTAATCTCGTGAGTAATGATGCCAAAGATTTAGTAATGAAACTTTTCTATGCCACTCTTACTAATGCTGCTAGGACATGGTATGATAGTCTCCTTGATAAGAGAATCAAGACTATGGATTAGCTCAAGGAAATATTTCTTAAGAGATGAAGCACTAAAGAAGATTCAAACATATTGTTGACTCGACTTACCAAAATCAAGAAATTGAAAAATGAAACTGTTAGAGAATTTAAATCCAGGTTGTAAAAATTGTTTCAAAAAATACCTAACAACCATTACCCTAAGAAATATTACCTTCTCTTCCTATATATCAAATCTTTCCCAATACAATTTCAGTGTTTACTCAAGGATAAGGGGCCTACAACCATTCAAGAAGCCCAAGAAATGGCTGTCAAAATTGAGGCTAATATTTCATCATGCAAGGTAGAACCTTTCTATGCCTCAAGAGCCAAGGATGATAATAAAATAGACACAATACACAATGTTGAGTCCACTCAAGATACTAGCGCTCCATGGGCACGACTTGAAGAGACTATGAATGACCTCGCCAGGAACCAAACCTTGATGATGAATAAAATCACTAATTTTGAAAGGGCACTACCACAAGCCCAAAATCCTCCTTCTAAGAGGAATTCTCAAGGGGTTAGTCAAGCAGGTAGACCTCATGTTTCAAATGAACAAAGGGCTCCAAAGACCTTGGATCCCCAAAATGTTGCAAGTCAAGAAAATGTGCCTTGGTGCTTACCTTGCATATATTATCATTTTGAACATGAATGCCAAGACTTACTCACCGAGGACCAGAACACGTGAATTTTCTTGATACCATGGACTCCATATTTACTATGTTTCACCAAGAGTGCCCCAATATCACACCAGAGCAACTCCAGGAAAGAAATAATCAACCCGTAGGAAAGGCTAGGATTGAGTGCTTGAGCCGAATGAGTGAGGAGTTAAGGGAGAGGCTTAGAGAGTATGGAGTGTATGTTATGGATGCACGCCAACCTCTTCAAAATAACCCTATATCTCCTCAACCACAATCCCCTCCAAAACCTAGGGATGATAAGACAGACCTAAACACTAACATGGTTGATATATTGCAAAGGGTCAAAAGGATTCGTGGGATGTTGGAAATCCCTTCTTTGAAAGAGACAAGAAGGTTCTTGGATGATCAAGAGTTGTTTTAAGAACCTTCCTTACTATTACAAACTGATCATTTTGAGCAAACTGAGGAGGAACAAATATCCTTTCTTGTCTCTTGGAAAATAAAAGACTTTTGTATTCATAACTACATGCTTGATTCTAGGGAATATATTAATATGATGAGTTTTAAGGTGATGAACCAATTAGGGATGGAGATCATAGGGCATTATGAGAATGTTTGTGGACTCGAGTCAAAATATATCGAGCTCTATGGTTTGATTAAAGGTCTTGAAGTCCACCTCGCTAACTATCCTGATTTTCCCATCATAATGAATATTCTTGTCATTGATGTACTTGACAATTGGGGAATGTTATTATCTAGGGAATGGGATGCCACTCTAGGTGGGAGTCTACAAATGGAATCGTCTTATGCAACCATCCGAGTCAGGGCCCAAGGTCATATCACCTTATATAATAAGCCAAAGAGGAAGGAACACATAGAAAGACATGATTATAGAGATAGCCATAGTAACTACAACTTTGTAAATCCTTGCTTCCCTCAAGTCTGGGCCACTCTTCCCTTTGTATAAGAAGATAACATTGATGAGGTGATATGGACCAAGGGAGGTGGTAGCCATAATCCATTTTCTAAACACAAGGACAATGAACTTGGTCCCATTAAAATTTTCACACAAGTTAATGAGGAGCAATTACATTTACATAAACTAGATATGAGGAATATTGCCTTTGTAGAATCCTACCCCCTTGTTATGGAACAAGACAAAGAAAAAAAAGGGGAGGAGTATCCTAATTATGGCCCTAGATTTCCCCAAGACTGGGATGATCTTCCTTCCACACAAGAAGACGACATTGGTGATATAATATGGTCTAGAAGGGAAGGTTAACAACCACAACTAGACAAGTTAAAAAAAAAAGAAATTGGCTTCGTCAAAATATGGAAAAGAGGTAATGAAGAGTTTTTGATTAGGCCAAGACAAGAAGATATTCTTACAACATAATCCCACCCCCCTCCCTCAAAGTAATACACTAGAGTAATAAAATAAGCAATTGATCTCAAATGAAGAGATTACAAACAAGGAGATTTGGTCTTGGTGTGGGATACAAAGAAGGGATAACTCAATACCCACAAGGAATTTGAGAAATTTTGGCTAGGTCCCTATAGGATTGAAGGGAAGTTTGTCAATGATTCCTACTATATATGCACACTACAGGGAAGGAAGCGTCCATTACCAGTTAGTGGGTACCTTCTCAAACCCCATTGTGGGGAAGAGACTTGACTTATTTGATTAACCTAGATTAGTATAGGTAGGTTAGGGTAGGCATATACATCTTGCATTGCATTGTATATATGTTGCATCATGCATATCATGATAGTATAGTTGCATCTTGCTTGATTTTTCATACATGCTTATGATTTTCATGCTATTTTTTTGCATCATTGCATATTGCTATGTCACATTTATATCTTTTGCATGCTCATATTGATATTTTAGAATAAAAAGGTCATAAAGTTTCCTTTTCAATTTTTTCTTTGGATTTTTCATAGTTAGTATTTTTCCCATATGGACAAGGGGTGAGTGTGCCACCTCCGATACTATTACATTTTTCTTGAGAATGTGTAGGCACATGCCATACCAGGAGATGTTTAGGTTCTCATGCAACCTACTATGAACACATGTCCGCATGTAGGAGCCAAATGTTACCCCCTCAGTCTAGGGGTAACTAATGATATCTTGTCTCGAGGCACATAGGTAGAAGACATGGAGTGTTGAGAGTCAGATTGACCAGAAGAGCCCACATGATCCCTCCTACTCATGTTGATCGCCACTCATCACCAACAACACAACAACATCCACTACATTAGGTTTGGGTCCCAGAAGACAACCAATCTTGCTTCATGAGGCAACATGTCTAGTGTCATGGTAAGAGTCACTTTAATATTTGAAGCATTTGAACGTGTTGCAAAGAATCCTTTTTTGATTATGGAACGTTTGCTTGGAAAATATACCTTTTGCCTAATTCCACCTTGGTGGTTGTCAATATGTCTTAACAAGTCAGTCACCCTCAGGAAAAAGGTTTCTATTGGGTAGTTCCTTGAAGGGTCATCGTACCATTCCCATTCATACTTACCATTTTCCACACTTCTTCCTCTCCGTCTCCTCATATTTTGTGTTTTTGGGTTCATTGACCCCAAGAAGGGATTGTACCTCATTTCATGGGAAGAAGAGGCTAAAGGCCCAGAGGTGTTGTAGATGGAAAAAGTCAAAATCCAATGATTATCCTTCCAGATTCTCACCCTAAGGTCCCGAGAGCAATGAAATGCTTCTCCATAAGAATCAAGGACATTCTAAATGCATAATTAATAAATGTCCTACTTGTCGAGGAAATACATTTTGTGGTGTTTCTTACTTTCCATTGCATATGACACTCTGTGTGTTTCTATATTCAAGTGGCATCACAATACTCCGTACTTTCCATTGCACACAATACTAAATGTTTCTGACCATAATGAATTAATGGAAATAAAATATCTTGGAAAAATGTTACATCGCAGACGAAGGGTAACACACCCTCCACAAAGT
>JZKD02S0418424.1:491765-521879 GCA_000966675.3 Picea glauca | reverse complement strand
CACAAGACTTAAAATAGTCCTAATTGAAGTCATTTTAACAACAAGAGAAAATATTTCATCAAAATCTATACCTTTCTTTTGTGCAAACCCCTTTACAATAAGTCTATCCTTGTACTACTTTTTGCCTCTATCTTCTTCCTTCAACTTGTAAACCCATTTATTATGTAATTCTATTTTTCCTGTAGGCAATTGAACCAAATCCAAAGTCTTATTATTTACCAGGGAATCCATTTCCTCTTTCATTCCTCACTCCCATTTATTTTTGGTGTCTACTTGCATTGCCTCTTCATAACATTTTGGTTCACCATAATCAGTCAACAATAAATAATACAATGAATGAGAGTATCATTTAGGGGGCTACTTAACCTGTTAGATCTTCTAACAACACTTGCAGGAGTTTGAGGTACCCGCTTCTCCTATTGTTGTACATTTTGATTTTCTGGTTCCTTTGGAATTTATTTTTCAGTGATTTGATCAAGCATTGTGTATTCTGGTTTTCTTTTTCCTGTTTCTTTCCCTGCAACTAATATTTGTACATGAAATTCTCATTGAATATGACATCTCTAATCCTAATGATTTTGTTATTTTCCCATAAGCGATAACCGAAATAATTAACACCGTATCCAATAAAGGTACACTTGGATTTTTCCTCAAGCTTTGTTCTATTTTCTTTATCAATATGGACAAATGCTTCACAACCGAAAGTCTTCAAAAAATAATAGTTTACCTTTTTACCTGTCCATGCCTCCTCTGGAATTATACCATCCAAATATCTTGAAGGTCCTTTGTTTATTAAGTAAACAACAATATCTACAACATCTTCCCATAACTGTAAGGGAAAACCATCATGCAATCTCATACTCCTTGCACGCTCCATGATTGTCCTGTTCATCCTTTGTGACACACCATTTTATTGTGGTGTTCCTGGAACTACATTCTCTCTTCGAATCCCATGGTATGAACAATAATCATCAAACTCCTTGATGCAATATTCACCTCCATTGTTTGATCTGAGACACTTCAACCTTTTCTCATCTCATTCTCAACCAAATCTTTCCGTTTCTTAAAAGTATAAAAAAAATCAGATTTTTGTCGAATGCAATAAACCCAAGTTTTTCTAGTTGCATCATCAATAAAAGTAACATAATAACGAGAGCCACCAAGATATGATACCTGAGTTGGTCCCCATATATCTGTATGCACAAGCTCTAACCTTTCACTCTTATTTTCTTTTCCGAATCTGAGAAATCTAACTCTCTTATGTTTTCCATAAACACAATGCTCACATAAATCCAAATCAATTTGTTTAAGATCTAGAAAAAAAATTATTTTGTAAAGTATCTGCATTCCCTTCTCACTCATGTGTCCAAGCCTATGATGCCACAGTGCTGTATCCACTCCTATAGAAGCTAAATATATAGAAGAGTCAATATTACCAGTACATAAATACAATGTACCTACCTTATCTCCTTTTGCTATCACCAATGATCCTTTGGTGAACTTCCACATCTTATCTGTAAATATGGACATACAACCTTCACTTTCCAACTGCCTTGTTGAAATTAGATTTTTCCTTAGATCTGGAACATGTCTTACCTCTTTCAACAACCATTGGTTTCCATTGCTTTGCTTTATTTTTACCTTTCCCATTCCAAGAATTTTGCATGGTGCATCATCACCCATATGAACCTGTCCAAAATCAGCTTGAACATAATCTAGAAAATGTTTCCTATGGGGTGTGTTATGAAATGAAATCCTTGAATATACTACCCAAGACTGAGAAATATTATCTACAGAAAGAATCAAAGCATATTGTAACACATCACCTGTTACATTTTCTTCCTGATTTTTCTCCTGTTGTCCATCTCTTTGTTTCTTTTGAGCTCTGTAGTCTTTCTTTAGATGTCCTTTCTTCCTGTTAGCACTCCGTAAATCTATTTGGATGATAAACAGATGACGAAGGTAAATTTTTCAACCAACTTTGAGACCCAAAACTAGCCTTTCAGATATGGAGAGGGCTCTCTCAGAAATGACATGGTCTTTGCACAGGATATGACTTTGGAAACAATGGCTAGATTTAACACCTATGATAAAATGGGTTCTGGTTATGTTGGCGTAGAAAAGTAAGACTTGGGCTATGGGGTCAATTTGAGGAAGAGACAGGACAAATGACTCAGTGTCTGGATTCGAGAGGATAAGGCTAAGCGAGCAACAACCTTCAGTGTAAAACCGTAATGTGTGGCGGGAGAAATTACAGGAAGTAACTCAGGAGCGCCATTGTGGATGAATTCAGAGTTAGCTTGAGAGGAAAACTTTTTGTCTAAGTGGCGCGGACAAGGGCTGCTATACAATGAATCCACAAGTTCGATAATTCGTTTTGAAATAGACAAAAAAAGAAATGAAATAAAGATAATAGGAAAGAACATATGCAACGAGAGAAGCACAATACATCCAACTATTACAACTAGAATATTTTCATCAAATCACAGGACCTTTGCATTAAATTTTGGTCAAAACTCAGATTACATACAATAGTTATCGTCTACCCAATTTTCCAACCAACAAGGCTTCACATGTTCGGGCGCATGGGTTGCAACGTGACTTTAAAAACGACTCTAATTTGGAAAGAAAAATGGCAGTGCTAACAACTGGCTCCAACAAGGATGCTATCCTCCTTGTGAGGTAGCAAAGAATAGTAGACCGGGTGCCTGACCATTGGGATTTATTTGACCTCTAGGCATTTGGAAAACAAACTAAACCTATTGACGCAACTTCTAAGACTTAAACATAAACTTAGGGCCTTTGCTTTGGGCTTCAGTTTTCTGCTGACCTACAGACTCGACGCAAAATAAAACAACTATTTACAAAGATAAATGACTTAAACAAATTTTATTCCACCAGATAATGTTTTAGGAACCTTCCGTTTACACAGCCTCAATCAAAACTTTCTCCGTCTAACCCTTCTAGGAAATAAGCATTTTTCCCGCTGTGATCGCAGATCTTGAATGAACCCGTCCAAAGGTGGTAAAACTTTGCATGCTTCCCTTTACCTTCATCTCTTGCATCCCATCTCAAAACTATGTTACCGAACCAGAAGTCTTCTGGCTTAGAATGCTTATCGAAGGCTTTCTTTATCTTTTCATGGTGGAGTTGCGACTAATCATACACCTGCTCTCTTTCCTGCTGCATATGAATTAGCTGATTAATCCTCCTCTGCGCAGCATTTGGCTCAACCTCTTGTTCTTCCAACAAATTCCTGATCGAGGGTCCCGATGAAGTAGGGAAAATCACGTCCACACCATAAACGATCTAAAAAGGCGATGTTGATATAGATTTCTTGGTGGTGACCCGGTCTTCCCACAATGCGTAGATAAGCTTTTTATGCCAAGCTCTCTTGTTTTCTTGCAGTAGTCTTTTAATAATCCTGGTCAAGATTTTATTTGAGGACTCTGCTAACTCATTCCCCTGCAAATAGTATGCCGTGGAATGCCCCAGGGTTATGTTATAATCCTGGAAAAATTTCTCCATCCTCTTAGACTTGAATGCAGTTGCATTGTCTGTAACGATCTTAACAGGAAACCCAAACCTTGACAAGATGTTCGTCTCCAAGACTTGGATAATGACTGCGTCGGTGGCTTGTTTTGTGGGGATTGCCTCTATCCATTTCGTGAAATAGTGAGTCGTCATGAGTATCCACTTGTGATGTGTAGAGGATGGTGGGTTTATCTATCCTATGAAATCTAGACCCCATTGCATAAAAGGTGCTTCGACTGAGATCGACTTCAACGACAAGGGCTGCAGTTTTCTTCTTCCGTCGAAGATCTGACATTCATGGCAGCTGGAGACCTCCTTATATATGTGAACAAAAATTGTAGGCCAGTAATAGCCTGCCCTCAGGATTTTGTGCATGGTGGTCTTCCAATAATGGTGTCCCCCACAGTCGCCTTTGTGAAATTATTATACGGGCCACTTTGTGTCATCTTCCAATAAACAACTCAACAATATTCCCCCAGGATCTTTCCAGTAGAGTGAGTTGTCCAGGATGTAGAACTTAACCACTTTGAGCTTGAGGAATCTGGCCTTAGTCTTACTCACACCCGAAGGGGCCTGGATATTCTCCAACATGTAGATGATGTCCGCGTACCATGGCGAGTTGATGAACTGCTGAGGCACCTGTGCAATTTTCTCTTCTTGGGGACATTCTGACAGATCAACGATGAAATTCATTCCTATNAACAATATTCCCCCAGGATCTTTCCAGTAGAGTGAGTTGTCCAGGATGTAGAACTTAACCACTTTGAGCTTGAGGAATCTGGCCTTAGTCTTACTCACACCCGAAGGGGCCTGGAGATTCTCCAACATGTAGATGATGTCCGCGTACCATGGCGAGTTGATGAACTGCTGAGGCGCCTGTGCAATTTTCTCTTCTTGGGGACATTCTGACAGATCAACGATGAAATTCATTCCTATAGCATCGCAGTCCGACTGCGCCATCAACTTTGCAAGGCCCTGCCCTTTGATCAACTTTGTGGGCTTGATTTCAAAGTCGTATTCTAACATGGTCACTATCCACTTCCCTCTCCTTCCTTTTGGGTTAGGTTGAGTCAGAATGTCCTTTACTGAATTGCTAGGTACACAAGTGATGCCATGGGAGTGTAATATATATGTCTTGAATTCTTTCAAATATTTTACTAAGGAATACGCCTGCTTTTCCATGATGTCATACCTTAGTGGAGTATCGCACAGTTTTCGACTGAAATAGGCTATGGGATTTTAGAAATCCCGTTCGTCTTTCTGTAGCAGCACGCCGACAATAGTGTGTTATGAGGCGAATGAAAATAGGAGGAAATCTTTCATAAAATCCGGGCTAGCTAGTATAGGAGTCTTTGTCAGTGCCAATTTTATATCCTCAAAAGACTTCTTGGCCTCTGTGTTCCACTTGATCTCGTTTCCCTCCCTGAGCATGCAAGTTATGTGTTTTATGATTTTCGCTAGGTTTGGGATGAATCTCCTAAAAAAATTTACTGCGTGGGGTGCCGATCTTTAGAATCCCTTACATGGCTGGGGTCTATCTTAATGTCAAAGGGAATCTTGGCATACATGAATGTTCCCCATGGGGTTGTGAAATCCATCTTATCTCTGTCGTCCGGGTGGACCAAGATTTGATTATACCCTGAGAATCCATCTAACATAGACATCTTTTGGGACCCCACCACCTTTTGCAGGATGTAGTCCATTTTAGGAAGGGGATAGTGGTCCTTGAGAGACACTTTATTTAAATTTCAGAACTCCACACACAACCTTATCTCGCCTCTTTTCTTCTTTACATGTACTATATCAGCTACCCATTTCGAGAATCTCAAAGAAACAATGATTTTAGCATCGGAAAGATTTTTAACCTCTTTCTCGACCAGCGGTAGTA
This sequence comes from Picea glauca, assembly GCA_000966675.3. NCBI lineage: Eukaryota > Viridiplantae > Streptophyta > Pinopsida > Pinales > Pinaceae > Picea > Picea glauca. The sequence continues at coordinate 516,457 of JZKD02S0418424.1, read as the reverse complement.
ACATGGGGTTTATCCATCTTAGCTTTTGTTTAAAAGGCTTTTGATCTTCCTTGAGAGGGATAACATGTTGGATCACTTTCATGTAATACACTTTCAGGTCATTGTAGCTCCTTGTGAAAATGTCTAAGAAATCTTTCATGAGCTTTATATAGTCATGCTTGACCTCTGGACTGAGTGTCTTGGATAATTTTACCATCTTCAGATTTTCGTATGTCCCAATGTTTCAATCTTCCACCTCTTCTTCGCTTGTAGTGATTTTGGGGTTCTTAGCCACATCATTCTCGTCAAACAGTTTTTCCAGTGGCACCAACCCCTTTGGAATAACATTATTCTTCAATTGTATTATGTCCCTTCATGCGATCTGGTTTTGGAAAGGGTCATCATCGCTGCACGCATCCACGCTCTCATCTTTGTCGCCACAACATTACTTGTCAATGTTTGTGTTGGCGAACTAATCGCTCATAAGGAGGAATCTTTCCACCTATTTGTCATCATCAAACACCTGCCAGTGTTTGATATTATCAAGTACAGCCGGCCTGTGCCTGACCTCGATTTCATACCTTTTGTTTGGGAATATGGGGATCTTGAAAACCGAGGCTGAGGTGAACAATGCATCAATGATCTGATTTTTCTCTCTGGGGATAATAGAAAGGTCAGATTTTGAGAATCCTTCAAGGAGATCCAAAGCCAAATTTCTGTACGCCTTCATCCTGGGGTGTTTGGTCTGATATACACCCTTCACCTGATTTATGATCAACTCAAAATCTCAGTGCACTGCTATCTTCTGTGCACCCAATTCTTTCAGAACTTGTAAGCCCAAGATCAGTACTTCATATTCAACCATGTTGTTAGTGCACTCAAACGTGAGCTTGTATGAGCACAAATTTGTACTTACTTTAGGGGGGATCACCCATATGTCGGCCCCAACTCCTTCTCTACTGATTGCACCATCAAAACTCATGTTCCACACCCTTCTTTCTGTGCAGTCTTTGGGGTCAGTGCATTCTGTTGTTTTCCGCACGGTCTCCTCATCAGTTGTTACGATGGCTGTCAGCTCTTCTTCTTAAAAATTTAGGTCATTGTAGAATATAAAAGACCCCACCTCAGTATCGATGGTGTATATGGGATGATTGTGGGGCTACGTCTTGTTGCTTACCATGTACTTCAAAAGAACTTCTATGTACAACCTTCTATCGTGGCAAAAAATAGGGATAGTGGCATATGACATATGCATCTGCAACGTGCCTTTCAACTTCACAGCCCACAAACTCGAGAGAAGCATGCAAAATTTTGGAGGTATGTCTGCGACGACCACGTCCATGACCATGTTCTTCGTAGGGATTTGAGCCAGCGATACAACTAGGTCTTTGATAAGGACCAAACACTTGACTTTCCTCGAATCAAAAGAGAAAAGGTCTTTGTCTGTCCTAGTGACATCCAAACCTAGTTCGTCCATGATCGCCTTCGACATAAGGTTGTGCGACGCGCCAGAATCCAGCATGGATTTATGCAGGTTCATGTTGTGGAACTTCAGATTGACGTAGAAAGGAGGGATGTCTTCGGTATCGCTTGTTTCTTCGATGCACGGACCAAAAAGGATGGTGGGGTGATCATCTTGAAGGTTTGGAGTATCGGGGGTTCCCCCCACTTTCAACATTTTAATGATTTGTTCCCTATACTTTCCCTTTCTAATAAGTTCATTGAAAGGGACATATATTTTTATTTTGGCGATCTCATGTTCAAAATTGAAAGGGGAGCAAGTTTTCTCTACCTCTTTTTCGCTAGCCTCTCGACCTGTGTCCGAGGCTTTCTTAGGGACCTCCTCCTTTGAATTGGATTTCTCTATCACCTCCATGGTCGCGCCGTCTGGCCTTGTTCAGCTTGTGGAAGGAGTGTCTGTTGAAGGCTTCCTTATGGGGTTTGTCTGTTGCGACTCGGTAGGCACGTCCTTGCTCCAGAGGTTATACTTTTTCTGGATCTGCATGATGATGTTTTGATATCCTTTCTTGAACTCCTCCATCTCCCAGGATGACGCAACATTTGTTTCGAGTATCATATCATCGTCGGCCTCTGGCATGAAGTCTTTGTTCCTACTCATATACTGATCATTCTCACTCTTCGTTAGGAACACGCGTGGGTTTTGGTCATCACAACAATGTATCTGGTCATCGAACATTTGGTCGAAATACTCATTCGTGTAGTTGTTCTGGAAAGGAGGTATCGTTTGCTGGTCGCCTTGATCCTTTGCTCTTTTTGTTCCCTCTGTTTGATCTAAGGGATTTGACCTCTCCCGAGGTTCAAATTTCTGGAAGGTGGTTCGTTATGTTCTCGAGCAACATGTCTATTTACCATGGACATTCTCTCCATCAACTTCTCTATGGTCTTCATCATCATGTCAAATTTATCGTCTGAGGACCATGATGTCGAAGGATGCACATCTCCTTGGGGTCTCTTATTGCCTCAGTTGAACCTTGGTTTTATTTTTCTTGACTCCATCATGTTTATTTCAACTTCGACAACATTGCTCATTATAGCATTTAGATTTGTTGACCTTCTTTCCCTTAACAACAGGGAGAAATAATTTTTGAAAGAGTCTGTGTACCATAATTGCGCAACACCGGGGGGTGGCTTGACTTCTGCAGGAATCGAGTTGTACACCTTCAAAAAGTGGGCTGAGAATTCTTGCACTGTCTCTTCTGGTGCTTTCTTCATGTTATTGTATTGTGTCAACAACTGTAAAGGGTTTTTCTTATCTCCCCATTTGTCTAGGAACGACGGTTCAAATGCGGTGAAGTGTCGAATGCTCATGGGTGCGAGAGCTTTGAACCACTTCCTTACATCTCCCGAGAGGCTTTGCGTGAACAACCACATTTTTTCATCTGCATAGTCCACCTCCTCCAGATTGACGAAATCATTAAACCAATCTAGGTGCTTATGAGCAGAAACATTTCCCTCAACAACGTAGAGCCTGATCCTCTAGCTATAATTCTGAGGCAAGTCATGCAATTGGGATGACAGGATGAGGGGAGCAAAACGAGCAGCTATAGACCGAGGAGGATTCAAATTTCGGGGGATATTATTTGATACTAGGGCTCATAATTTATTTGGGTCGAAAAAAGTCTTGTCCAAATCGGTCTCTGACTTCGACCGGAATAGAGTTTGCTCAAAGAATGTGTTGAACTCAAGGGCATCAATGCTCTGTGCACCATCTTTGGGCAAGGACAAGCTTCTGTCTAGGTAGTAGAATAGGTCCGGTGCTTGCTCTCTAGCCTTGCGAAAAATCTTCTCGGGGTGGTATACTGGTTCCGAGGGGTTTGGGTCGGTATTCNAACAATATTCCCCCAGGATCTTTCCAGTAGAGTGAGTTGTCCAGGATGTAGAACTTAACCACTTTGAGCTTGAGGAATCTGGCCTTAGTCTTACTCACACCCGAAGGGGCCTGGAGATTCTCCAACATGTAGATGATGTCCGCGTACCATGGCGAGTTGATGAACTGCTGAGGCGCCTGTGCAATTTTCTCTTCTTGGGGACATTCTGACAGATCAACGATGAAATTCATTCCTATAGCATCGCAGTCCGACTGCGCCATCAACTTTGCAAGGCCCTGCCCTTTGATCAACTTTGTGGGCTTGATTTCAAAGTCGTATTCTAACATGGTCACTATCCACTTCCCTCTCCTTCCTTTTGGGTTAGGTTGAGTCAGAATGTCCTTTACTGAATTGCTAGGTACACAAGTGATGCCATGGGAGTGTAATATATATGTCTTGAATTCTTTCAAATATTTTACTAAGGAATACGCCTGCTTTTCCATGATGTCATACCTTAGTGGAGTATCGCACAGTTTTCGACTGAAATAGGCTATGGGATTTTAGAAATCCCGTTCGTCTTTCTGTAGCAGCACGCCGACAATAGTGTGTTATGAGGCGAATGAAAATAGGAGGAAATCTTTCATAAAATCCGGGCTAGCTAGTATAGGAGTCTTTGTCAGTGCCAATTTTATATCCTCAAAAGACTTCTTGGCCTCTGTGTTCCACTTGATCTCGTTTCCCTCCCTGAGCATGCAAGTTATGTGTTTTATGATTTTCGCTAGGTTTGGGATGAATCTCCTAAAAAAATTTACTGCGTGGGGTGCCGATCTTTAGAATCCCTTACATGGCTGGGGTCTATCTTAATGTCAAAGGGAATCTTGGCATACATGAATGTTCCCCATGGGGTTGTGAAATCCATCTTATCTCTGTCGTCCGGGTGGACCAAGATTTGATTATACCCTGAGAATCCATCTAACATAGACATCTTTTGGGACCCCACCACCTTTTGCAGGATGTAGTCCATTTTAGGAAGGGGATAGTGGTCCTTGAGAGACACTTTATTTAAATTTCAGAAGTCCACACACAACCTTATCTCGCCGCTTTTCTTCTTTACATGTACTATATCAGCTACCCATTTCAAGAATCTCAAAGAAACAATGATTTTAGCATCGGAAAGCTTTTTAACCTCTTTCTCGACCAGCGGTAGTAACATGGGGTTTATCCATCTTAGATTTTGTTTAAAAGGATTTTGATCTTCCTTGAGAGGGATAACATGTTGGATCACTTTCATGTAATACACTTTCAGGTCATCGTAGCTCCTTGTGAAAACGTCTAAGAAATCTTTCATGAGCTTTATATAGTCATGCTTGACCTCTGGACTGAGTGCCTTGGATAATTTTACCATCTTCAGATTTTCGTATGTCCCAATGTTTCAATCTTCCACCTCTTCTTCGCTTGTAGTGATTTTGGGGTTCTTAGCCACATCATTCTCGTCAAATAGTTTTTCCAGTGGCACCAACCCCTTTGGAATAACATTATTCTTCAATTGTATTATGTCCCTTCATGCGATCTGGTTTTGGAAAGGGTCATCATCGCTGCACGCATCCACGCTCTCATCTTTGTCGCCACAACATTACTTGTCAATGTTTGTGTTGGCGAACTAATCGCTCATAAGGAGGAATCTTTCCACCTATTTGTCATCATCAAACACCTGCCAGTGTTTGATATTATCAAGTACAGCCGGCCTGTGCCTGACCTCGATTTCATACCTTTTGTTTGGGAATATGGGGATCTTGAAAACCGAGGCTGAGGTGAACAATGCATCAATGATCTGATTTTTCTCTCTGGGGATAATAGAAAGGTCAGATTTTGAGAATCCTTCAAGGAGATCCAAAGCCAAATTTCTGTACGCCTTCATCCTGGGGTGTTTGGTCTGATATACACCCTTCACCTGATTTATGATCAACTCAAAATCTCAGTGCACTGCTATCTTCTGTGCACCCAATTCTTTCAGAACTTGTAAGCCCAAGATCAGTACTTCATATTCAACCATGTTGTTAGTGCACTCAAACGTGAGCTTGTATGAGCACAAATTTGTACTTACTTTAGGGGGGATCACCCATATGTCGGCCCCAACTCCTTCTCTACTGATTGCACCATCAAAACTCATGTTCCACACCCTTCTTTCTGTGCAGTCTTTGGGGTCAGTGCATTCTGTTGTTTTCCGCACGGTCTCCTCATCAGTTGTTACGATGGCTGTCAGCTCTTCTTCTTAAAAATTTAGGTCATTGTAGAATATAAAAGACCCCACCTCAGTATCGATGGTGTATATGGGATGATTGTGGGGCTACGTCTTGTTGCTTACCATGTACTTCAAAAGAACTTCTATGTACAACCTTCTATCGTGGCAAAAAATAGGGATAGTGGCATATGACATATGCATCTGCAACGTGCCTTTCAACTTCACAGCCCACAAACTCGAGAGAAGCATGCAAAATTTTGGAGGTATGTCTGCGACGACCACGTCCATGACCATGTTCTTCGTAGGGATTTGAGCCAGCGATACAACTAGGTCTTTGATAAGGACCAAACACTTGACTTTCCTCGAATCAAAAGAGAAAAGGTCTTTGTCTGTCCTAGTGACATCCAAACCTAGTTCGTCCATGATCGCCTTCGACATAAGGTTGTGCGACGCGCCAGAATCCAGCATGGATTTATGCAGGTTCATGTTGTGGAACTTCAGATTGACGTAGAAAGGAGGGATGTCTTCGGTATCGCTTGTTTCTTCGATGCACGGACCAAAAAGGATGGTGGGGTGATCATCTTGAAGGTTTGGAGTATCGGGGGTTCCCCCCACTTTCAACATTTTAATGATTTGTTCCCTATACTTTCCCTTTCTAATAAGTTCATTGAAAGGGACATATATTTTTATTTTGGCGATCTCATGTTCAAAATTGAAAGGGGAGCAAGTTTTCTCTACCTCTTTTTCGCTAGCCTCTCGACCTGTGTCCGAGGCTTTCTTAGGGACCTCCTCCTTTGAATTGGATTTCTCTATCACCTCCATGGTCGCGCCGTCTGGCCTTGTTCAGCTTGTGGAAGGAGTGTCTGTTGAAGGCTTCCTTATGGGGTTTGTCTGTTGCGACTCGGTAGGCACGTCCTTGCTCCAGAGGTTATACTTTTTCTGGATCTGCATGATGATGTTTTGATATCCTTTCTTGAACTCCTCCATCTCCCAGGATGACGCAACATTTGTTTCGAGTATCATATCATCGTCGGCCTCTGGCATGAAGTCTTTGTTCCTACTCATATACTGATCATTCTCACTCTTCGTTAGGAACACGCGTGGGTTTTGGTCATCACAACAATGTATCTGGTCATCGAACATTTGGTCGAAATACTCATTCGTGTAGTTGTTCTGGAAAGGAGGTATCGTTTGCTGGTCGCCTTGATCCTTTGCTCTTTTTGTTCCCTCTGTTTGATCTAAGGGATTTGACCTCTCCCGAGGTTCAAATTTCTGGAAGGTGGTTCGTTATGTTCTCGAGCAACATGTCTATTTACCATGGACATTCTCTCCATCAACTTCTCTATGGTCTTCATCATCATGTCAAATTTATCGTCTGAGGACCATGATGTCGAAGGATGCACATCTCCTTGGGGTCTCTTATTGCCTCAGTTGAACCTTGGTTTTATTTTTCTTGACTCCATCATGTTTATTTCAACTTCGACAACATTGCTCATTATAGCATTTAGATTTGTTGACCTTCTTTCCCTTAACAACAGGGAGAAATAATTTTTGAAAGAGTCTGTGTACCATAATTGCGCAACACCGGGGGGTGGCTTGACTTCTGCAGGAATCGAGTTGTACACCTTCAAAAAGTGGGCTGAGAATTCTTGCACTGTCTCTTCTGGTGCTTTCTTCATGTTATTGTATTGTGTCAACAACTGTAAAGGGTTTTTCTTATCTCCCCATTTGTCTAGGAACGACGGTTCAAATGCGGTGAAGTGTCGAATGCTCATGGGTGCGAGAGCTTTGAACCACTTCCTTACATCTCCCGAGAGGCTTTGCGTGAACAACCACATTTTTTCATCTGCATAGTCCACCTCCTCCAGATTGACGAAATCATTAAACCAATCTAGGTGCTTATGAGCAGAAACATTTCCCTCAACAACGTAGAGCCTGATCCTCTAGCTATAATTCTGAGGCAAGTCATGCAATTGGGATGACAGGATGAGGGGAGCAAAACGAGCAGCTATAGACCGAGGAGGATTCAAATTTCGGGGGATATTATTTGATACTAGGGCTCATAATTTATTTGGGTCGAAAAAAGTCTTGTCCAAATCGGTCTCTGACTTCGACCGGAATAGAGTTTGCTCAAAGAATGTGTTGAACTCAAGGGCATCAATGCTCTGTGCACCATCTTTGGGCAAGGACAAGCTTCTGTCTAGGTAGTAGAATAGGTCCGGTGCTTGCTCTCTAGCCTTGCGAAAAATCTTCTCGGGGTGGTATACTGGTTCCGAGGGGTTTGGGTCGGTATTCGCTCTGGTGTAAACCGTCTTGGGAGCCAAGTTTCTTGAACTATGCTACTTGAGTCTACTGGTTTGTTTGTACTGGAGTTTCCAGGGTAAGGTTTTCATCCGGTATGGATGTTTGTCCCTTTATTACCCTCAGGGGTCAAATTGCAATGTTGTCGTCTCCCAGGGAAAATATATTCAATTTCGTCCTCAACAGTGGCGCCATAATGTTAGCACTTCGTAAATCTATTTGGATGATAAAAATACAACGAAGGTAAATTTTTCAACCAACTTTGAGACCCGAAACTAGCCTTTCGAATTTGGAGAGGGCTCTCTCAAAAATGGTGCGATCTCCACGCAAGATATGACTTTGGAAACAATGGCTAGATTTAACACCTATGATAAAATGGGTTCTAGTTATATTGGCGCAGAAAAGTAAGACTTGGGCTATGGGGTCGATCTGAGGAAGAGACGGGACAAATGACTTAGTGATTGGATTCGAGAGGATAAGACTAGGCGAGCAACAACCTTCAGTGTAAAACCGTAATGTGTGGCGGGAGAAATTACAGGAAGNAGTTTTTCCAGTGGCACCAACCCCTTTGGAATAACATTATTCTTCAATTGTATTATGTCCCTTCATGCGATCTGGTTTTGGAAAGGGTCATCATCGCTGCACGCATCCACGCTCTCATCTTTGTCGCCACAACATTACTTGTCAATGTTTGTGTTGGCGAACTAATCGCTCATAAGGAGGAATCTTTCCACCTATTTGTCATCATCAAACACCTGCCAGTGTTTGATATTATCAAGTACAGCCGGCCTGTGCCTGACCTCGATTTCATACCTTTTGTTTGGGAATATGGGGATCTTGAAAACCGAGGCTGAGGTGAACAATGCATCAATGATCTGATTTTTCTCTCTGGGGATAATAGAAAGGTCAGATTTTGAGAATCCTTCAAGGAGATCCAAAGCCAAATTTCTGTACGCCTTCATCCTGGGGTGTTTGGTCTGATATACACCCTTCACCTGATTTATGATCAACTCAAAATCTCAGTGCACTGCTATCTTCTGTGCACCCAATTCTTTCAGAACTTGTAAGCCCAAGATCAGTACTTCATATTCAACCATGTTGTTAGTGCACTCAAACGTGAGCTTGTATGAGCACAAATTTGTACTTACTTTAGGGGGGATCACCCATATGTCGGCCCCAACTCCTTCTCTACTGATTGCACCATCAAAACTCATGTTCCACACCCTTCTTTCTGTGCAGTCTTTGGGGTCAGTGCATTCTGTTGTTTTCCGCACGGTCTCCTCATCAGTTGTTACGATGGCTGTCAGCTCTTCTTCTTAAAAATTTAGGTCATTGTAGAATATAAAAGACCCCACCTCAGTATCGATGGTGTATATGGGATGATTGTGGGGCTACGTCTTGTTGCTTACCATGTACTTCAAAAGAACTTCTATGTACAACCTTCTATCGTGGCAAAAAATAGGGATAGTGGCATATGACATATGCATCTGCAACGTGCCTTTCAACTTCACAGCCCACAAACTCGAGAGAAGCATGCAAAATTTTGGAGGTATGTCTGCGACGACCACGTCCATGACCATGTTCTTCGTAGGGATTTGAGCCAGCGATACAACTAGGTCTTTGATAAGGACCAAACACTTGACTTTCCTCGAATCAAAAGAGAAAAGGTCTTTGTCTGTCCTAGTGACATCCAAACCTAGTTCGTCCATGATCGCCTTCGACATAAGGTTGTGCGACGCGCCAGAATCCAGCATGGATTTATGCAGGTTCATGTTGTGGAACTTCAGATTGACGTAGAAAGGAGGGATGTCTTCGGTATCGCTTGTTTCTTCGATGCACGGACCAAAAAGGATGGTGGGGTGATCATCTTGAAGGTTTGGAGTATCGGGGGTTCCCCCCACTTTCAACATTTTAATGATTTGTTCCCTATACTTTCCCTTTCTAATAAGTTCATTGAAAGGGACATATATTTTTATTTTGGCGATCTCATGTTCAAAATTGAAAGGGGAGCAAGTTTTCTCTACCTCTTTTTCGCTAGCCTCTCGACCTGTGTCCGAGGCTTTCTTAGGGACCTCCTCCTTTGAATTGGATTTCTCTATCACCTCCATGGTCGCGCCGTCTGGCCTTGTTCAGCTTGTGGAAGGAGTGTCTGTTGAAGGCTTCCTTATGGGGTTTGTCTGTTGCGACTCGGTAGGCACGTCCTTGCTCCAGAGGTTATACTTTTTCTGGATCTGCATGATGATGTTTTGATATCCTTTCTTGAACTCCTCCATCTCCCAGGATGACGCAACATTTGTTTCGAGTATCATATCATCGTCGGCCTCTGGCATGAAGTCTTTGTTCCTACTCATATACTGATCATTCTCACTCTTCGTTAGGAACACGCGTGGGTTTTGGTCATCACAACAATGTATCTGGTCATCGAACATTTGGTCGAAATACTCATTCGTGTAGTTGTTCTGGAAAGGAGGTATCGTTTGCTGGTCGCCTTGATCCTTTGCTCTTTTTGTTCCCTCTGTTTGATCTAAGGGATTTGACCTCTCCCGAGGTTCAAATTTCTGGAAGGTGGTTCGTTATGTTCTCGAGCAACATGTCTATTTACCATGGACATTCTCTCCATCAACTTCTCTATGGTCTTCATCATCATGTCAAATTTATCGTCTGAGGACCATGATGTCGAAGGATGCACATCTCCTTGGGGTCTCTTATTGCCTCAGTTGAACCTTGGTTTTATTTTTCTTGACTCCATCATGTTTATTTCAACTTCGACAACATTGCTCATTATAGCATTTAGATTTGTTGACCTTCTTTCCCTTAACAACAGGGAGAAATAATTTTTGAAAGAGTCTGTGTACCATAATTGCGCAACACCGGGGGGTGGCTTGACTTCTGCAGGAATCGAGTTGTACACCTTCAAAAAGTGGGCTGAGAATTCTTGCACTGTCTCTTCTGGTGCTTTCTTCATGTTATTGTATTGTGTCAACAACTGTAAAGGGTTTTTCTTATCTCCCCATTTGTCTAGGAACGACGGTTCAAATGCGGTGAAGTGTCGAATGCTCATGGGTGCGAGAGCTTTGAACCACTTCCTTACATCTCCCGAGAGGCTTTGCGTGAACAACCACATTTTTTCATCTGCATAGTCCACCTCCTCCAGATTGACGAAATCATTAAACCAATCTAGGTGCTTATGAGCAGAAACATTTCCCTCAACAACGTAGAGCCTGATCCTCTAGCTATAATTCTGAGGCAAGTCATGCAATTGGGATGACAGGATGAGGGGAGCAAAACGAGCAGCTATAGACCGAGGAGGATTCAAATTTCGGGGGATATTATTTGATACTAGGGCTCATAATTTATTTGGGTCGAAAAAAGTCTTGTCCAAATCGGTCTCTGACTTCGACCGGAATAGAGTTTGCTCAAAGAATGTGTTGAACTCAAGGGCATCAATGCTCTGTGCACCATCTTTGGGCAAGGACAAGCTTCTGTCTAGGTAGTAGAATAGGTCCGGTGCTTGCTCTCTAGCCTTGCGAAAAATCTTCTCGGGGTGGTATACTGGTTCCGAGGGGTTTGGGTCGGTATTCTCTCTGGTGTAAACCGTCTTGGGAGCCAAGTTTCCTGAACTATGCTACTTGAGTCTACTGGTTTGTTTGTACTGGAGTTGCCAGGGTAAGGTTTTCATCCGGTATGGATGTTTGTCCCTTTATTACCCTCAGGGGTCAAATTGCAATGTTGTCGTCTCCCAGGGAAAATATATTCAATTTCGTCCTCAACAATGGCGCCATAATGTTAGCACTTCGTAAATCTATTTGGATGATAAAAATACAACGAAGGTAAAATTTTCAACCAACTTTGAGACCTGAAACTAGCCTTTCGTATTTGGAGAGGGCTCTCTCAAAAATGGTGCGATCTCCACGCAAGATATGACTTTGGAAACAATGGCTAGATTTAACACCTATGATAAAATGGGTTCTAGTTATATTGGCACAGAAAAGTAAGACTTGGGCTATGGGGTCGATCTGAGGAAGAGACGGGACAAATGACTTAGTGATTGGATTCGAGAGGATAAGGCTAGGCGAGCAACAACCTTCAGTGTAAAACCGTAATGTGTGGCGGGAGAAATTACAGGAAGTAACTTAGGAGCGCCGCTGTGGATGAATTTGGAGTTATCTTGAGAGGAAAACGTTTTGTCTAAGTGGCGTGAACAAGGGGCATTGTACAATGAATCCGCAGGTTCGATAATTCGTTCCAAAATAGACAGAAAAAGATATGAAATAAAGATAACAGGAAATCACTTACGCAAAGAGAGAATCACAATACATCCAACTATTACAACTAGAATCTTTTCGTCAAATCACAGGACCTTTGCATTAAATTCCAGTCAAAACTCAGATTACATACAATAACTATCTTCTACCCAATTTGCCAACCAACATGGCTTCACATTTTCGGGTGCATGGGTTGCATCGTGATTTTAAAAACGTCTCTAATTTGGAAAGAAAAATGGTGGCGCTAACACTTCCCACAATTCCACCACTCCATCTTTCCAAATATGGATTTGAATCCGCCCTTCCTAGAATTCCCGTGGTTCCCTGATCCCTTTCCTCTATCCTTTTGTCTTCCCCTGTTCTCCATGTTTAACGCATTACCTGATGTCTCAACTATGATTTTCCGTCGCATTTCCTCACTAAGGATAACACCAACAACATCATCGTTTTTTTTGTGTTTGAAGCAGAGACAGAGTTTCTTACAACCATGACCAAGCCATTCCAGCTTTCTGGTAATGAGCAGAAGATTAGAAGATCTCTGAATTCATCATCAAAGTCCACTTTTACAGAACTTAGCTGATTAGTAACCGTATTAAATTCATTTAAATGATCTGCAACAAAACCACCTTCTGACATCTTCATATTAAATAATATCTTCATTAKAAATACCTTATTTGAYGCCGAGGGTTTTTCATATAGTTTAGCCAATGCATCCATCAACTCCTTCGTTGTCTTTTCTTTCAAAATATTGAAATCCACTGACACTGCCAGACTCAGTYGTATTGTTCCTAGTGCCTTTCTGTCAAGAACCCAGTCGTATTGTTCCTAGTGCCTTTCTGTCAAGAACCTCCCATTCTTCGTCCTTCATGGCCATCGATTTATTTTCTATTCCACCCAATGGTAGGAATAGATCCTTCTAATATAAATAATATTCGATCTGCATCTTCCATAACTAGTAGTTTTGGCCATTAAATTTCTCGACCCTAAAAATTTCCATCTTCTACCATTGCTCCCACTCGAATCAGGAACCCTCTTTTCTTGTGAGTTACCTTTTGCTCTGATATAAATTGTTAGAAAAATAGGATTGTGAAGCAATAAAATAAAACAAATGCGGAAATAAAACAGAAAAGATACACAAGACAATCAAGACAGAGATATACGTGGTTCACCCAATGTGGGCTATGTCCACCAGAGAAATTCCCAGATCCTTCCTTTATTATTATCCAACAATTAAAGGGATACAACCTACAACATACTCACTGTAACTTCCTCTTCTTTCTCTCATAGTCTCCTCAGTCAGAATACAATATTCATAATAATACATATCCACAATACATTTCCCTTATAAAAGAGGGTTTCCTTCTAGGGAAAAAAACCCTAACATAACTTGTACGTCAGATCTGTGACCTTATAATGAATGGTCCAGATTTTCTATGAAATTACAATATACATTTACAAGGCAATTTTTCCTTTGGGGGCCCGCTTGCCCCCATACTCCACAGGGGGGTATCCCCCCTTGCACTCCCCCGGGTGGAGGATTGTACATTCTTCTGGGGTGTAAAGTCTTCATGGGGTATAAACATGGCTGAAAACAAAGATCTCTGAATCAGGAACATAATCAGGCTCCACAACCCATTTCTTTCATCTACACATCTTGCCTAATCAACATCTATAAAGCATGCCAATCTCATTCCACCACTACCGTCATATAAAAACTCATACTCCATTGTACCTACGAGATAACGAATCACATGCTTCACAGCTATCCAATGTACTCTTTGAGGGTCTACCAAGAACTAACTCAAATATTTTACTGCAAAGCTAATATCTGACCGAGGATTGACCAAATACATGAGCGATCTAATCAATTGGCGATAGACAGTGGATTCTACTGTCTTTGAATCTAATGCATCAATATTCGTCTAGTTTGTGACTAGAGACATGGACATGGGCCTACTATCTGCCATCTTGAACCTGCACAAGATCTCTACAACATACTTCCCCTGTCCTAGGAAGAAGCACCCATCTGTTTACCAAACCTACAGACCAAGGATGTAGTACATCAACTCAAGGAATTTCATCTCAAACTCAACTGTAAGATTGGCCTTGCAGTATGCTATCAACTTCTCATCTTCTGTCAGAAATAGGTCATCTACATATAACACCAGTATGAGAGGCACCTCTCCTACAAGAAAATACAGGTTCAGATCAACCTCACTCTGCTGGAAACCAATCTCCCTCAAGTAGTTGTCTATCCTCAAGTACCATGCCCGAGGTGCTTTCTTGATCCCATACAAGGCTCTTCTTAGTCTACACATGTATCTCTCTGCTGCCTACCTTAAATCCCTCTAGCTTCCAAGCATATACCTCTTCCTCAACAACTCCGTTAAGGAAAGTAGTCTTCACATCAATCTAGTGAATGCAACAACCCTTCTCTACTTCTAATGATATGGATTCTCAGATCGAGGAATACCTGTTTACTAGGGTGAAAGTCTCCTCATAGTCAACTCCATCTTGTTTTGAAAACCCCTTGGCCACGAAGCGAGCTTTGTACTTGTCAATGCTTCCATTTGCTGCATGATTTACCTTGTATATCCACTTAGATGCAACCACCTTCTTACCTTTTGGCCTGGGCACCACTTCCCATACGTAATTCTTCTTAATGGAGGCACATTCCTACATCATGGCCTCCTTCCACACTCCATGCTGTGCAACCTGATCATAAGTGGAAGGATCTGCATCATTGTGTTGTGTCATTAACACCATGTACCCAAGTCTATTTGGTGGCTTACTTCATCTAAAGTCTCTCTCTGGAAGTCTTACCAACCTAAAATCACTAACTGTGGACTTATACCACTTAGGCCATGGCCTAGTATTTTGCTCATGTGGAATATCATCACGCTCGTCCTCATCTTGCTTCTGATGATCCTGTCCAACAGTCTCCCTCTCAACACTTGTACTTGTACCCTATGATTGACTTTGTGATCCAGTGCTCTGACTCTGTGCCTCCTCAGGCTTGACTCTTGAATCCTATCCCCGTTGTTCCTGTGCTGGAAAGTCTCTAGACCTCCTCAATGCATGTTCCTCCTTGAAATATACATCCCTACACATTATGATCTTCCTGTGTGCTGACAAAAAGATCCTGTAGGCTTTGAAAGCTTCTCTATATCCAACCAATAACCCCTTATCTGTAGTGGTTTACATCTTTGTCCTTTTCTATGAAGGGACATGATAGTAACATACACTACCCCAGATGCAAAGATGACTCATATCTAGTTTGGTACCTATAAATACCTCCTTAGATGTCAACTTCCACAAAATTGTACGAGGACTCCTGTTTTGAATATAAACAACTGTGCGACTAGCCTCAACCCATAAAAACATTGGAAAACCCTGATCATGTATCATCGCCCATGTTGCTCCGACTATGGTCTTGTTCTTTCTCTCGACCACTTCATTCTGTTGAGGGTTGTAAGGAACGATGAGTTCCTTCTTGATCCCCGCTGCTGCGCATTAATCCAGAAACTCCTTGGAGGTGTACACACCCTTGTTGTCAGATCTCAACACCCAAATCTTCCTGCCAGTCTAGTTCTCAACTAGATCCCTGAACTCCTGAAATATGTTGAAGACTTCATCCTTAGCCTTCAAAAATTATATCTAGGTTTTCCTGGAGTAGTCATTAATGAATAGAACAAAGTATTTGAAGCCACTCATTGACTCCATGCTCATCGGACCACATACATCAGAATGTATCAATTCCAATACTCCCTTAGACCTATGCTCACTCGGTGGAAATGGTCTCCAGGCATACTTTCCCATTGCACAACCCTTGCAAGGGTCATGCCTCTCTGTTGTAAACTTAGGCAACCTTGTGACTGTTTGTCTTAAGTGCCCCAACACACAAAAGTGTATGTGCGCCATCCTCCCATGCCACAAATCTCCCATGTCTATGGTTGTACAGAATAATTCTCCCCCTGACTGAAATTGAAGCTTCTACACCTTCTCTTCTCTAACCCCAATCATCCTCTCTTTCTTCTCTCTCGATCCTGCTGTCCTGATGAACACCCTTCCCTTATGGAATCTGACCTCATACCCTTTATCTTCAAGAGTAGAGACTGATATGAGGTTCTTTGTCAACCCCATAACATAAATTACGTCAAACAACCAAAGTGGTTTACCCAACTCCCTCTAAAACGAAACTGTACCAACCCCTTGCGCCTTGTAACACTTGTCATNGTATTGTTCCTAGTGCCTTTCTGTCAAGAACCCAGTCGTATTGTTCCTAGTGCCTTTCTGTCAAGAACCTCCCATTCTTCGTCCTTCATGGCCATCGATTTATTTTCTATTCCACCCAATGGTAGGAATAGATCCTTCTAATATAAATAATATTCGATCTGCATCTTCCATAACTAGTAGTTTTGGCCATTAAATTTCTCGACCCTAAAAATTTCCATCTTCTACCATTGCTCCCACTCGAATCAGGAACCCTCTTTTCTTGTGAGTTACCTTTTGCTCTGATATAAATTGTTAGAAAAATAGGATTGTGAAGCAATAAAATAAAACAAATGCGGAAATAAAACAGAAAAGATACACAAGACAATCAAGACAGAGATATACGTGGTTCACCCAATGTGGGCTATGTCCACCAGAGAAATTCCCAGATCCTTCCTTTATTATTATCCAACAATTAAAGGGATACAACCTACAACATACTCACTGTAACTTCCTCTTCTTTCTCTCATAGTCTCCTCAGTCAGAATACAATATTCATAATAATACATATCCACAATACATTTCCCTTATAAAAGAGGGTTTCCTTCTAGGGAAAAAAACCCTAACATAACTTGTACGTCAGATCTGTGACCTTATAATGAATGGTCCAGATTTTCTATGAAATTACAATATACATTTACAAGGCAATTTTTCCTTTGGGGGCCCGCTTGCCCCCATACTCCACAGGGGGGTATCCCCCCTTGCACTCCCCCGGGTGGAGGATTGTACATTCTTCTGGGGTGTAAAGTCTTCATGGGGTATAAACATGGCTGAAAACAAAGATCTCTGAATCAGGAACATAATCAGGCTCCACAACCCATTTCTTTCATCTACACATCTTGCCTAATCAACATCTATAAAGCATGCCAATCTCATTCCACCACTACCGTCATATAAAAACTCATACTCCATTGTACCTACGAGATAACGAATCACATGCTTCACAGCTATCCAATGTACTCTTTGAGGGTCTACCAAGAACTAACTCAAATATTTTACTGCAAAGCTAATATCTGACCGAGGATTGACCAAATACATGAGCGATCTAATCAATTGGCGATAGACAGTGGATTCTACTGTCTTTGAATCTAATGCATCAATATTCGTCTAGTTTGTGACTAGAGACATGGACATGGGCCTACTATCTGCCATCTTGAACCTGCACAAGATCTCTACAACATACTTCCCCTGTCCTAGGAAGAAGCACCCATCTGTTTACCAAACCTACAGACCAAGGATGTAGTACATCAACTCAAGGAATTTCATCTCAAACTCAACTGTAAGATTGGCCTTGCAGTATGCTATCAACTTCTCATCTTCTGTCAGAAATAGGTCATCTACATATAACACCAGTATGAGAGGCACCTCTCCTACAAGAAAATACAGGTTCAGATCAACCTCACTCTGCTGGAAACCAATCTCCCTCAAGTAGTTGTCTATCCTCAAGTACCATGCCCGAGGTGCTTTCTTGATCCCATACAAGGCTCTTCTTAGTCTACACATGTATCTCTCTGCTGCCTACCTTAAATCCCTCTAGCTTCCAAGCATATACCTCTTCCTCAACAACTCCGTTAAGGAAAGTAGTCTTCACATCAATCTAGTGAATGCAACAACCCTTCTCTACTTCTAATGATATGGATTCTCAGATCGAGGAATACCTGTTTACTAGGGTGAAAGTCTCCTCATAGTCAACTCCATCTTGTTTTGAAAACCCCTTGGCCACGAAGCGAGCTTTGTACTTGTCAATGCTTCCATTTGCTGCATGATTTACCTTGTATATCCACTTAGATGCAACCACCTTCTTACCTTTTGGCCTGGGCACCACTTCCCATACGTAATTCTTCTTAATGGAGGCACATTCCTACATCATGGCCTCCTTCCACACTCCATGCTGTGCAACCTGATCATAAGTGGAAGGATCTGCATCATTGTGTTGTGTCATTAACACCATGTACCCAAGTCTATTTGGTGGCTTACTTCATCTAAAGTCTCTCTCTGGAAGTCTTACCAACCTAAAATCACTAACTGTGGACTTATACCACTTAGGCCATGGCCTAGTATTTTGCTCATGTGGAATATCATCACGCTCGTCCTCATCTTGCTTCTGATGATCCTGTCCAACAGTCTCCCTCTCAACACTTGTACTTGTACCCTATGATTGACTTTGTGATCCAGTGCTCTGACTCTGTGCCTCCTCAGGCTTGACTCTTGAATCCTATCCCCGTTGTTCCTGTGCTGGAAAGTCTCTAGACCTCCTCAATGCATGTTCCTCCTTGAAATATACATCCCTACACATTATGATCTTCCTGTGTGCTGACAAAAAGATCCTGTAGGCTTTGAAAGCTTCTCTATATCCAACCAATAACCCCTTATCTGTAGTGGTTTACATCTTTGTCCTTTTCTATGAAGGGACATGATAGTAACATACACTACCCCAGATGCAAAGATGACTCATATCTAGTTTGGTACCTATAAATACCTCCTTAGATGTCAACTTCCACAAAATTGTACGAGGACTCCTGTTTTGAATATAAACAACTGTGCGACTAGCCTCAACCCATAAAAACATTGGAAAACCCTGATCATGTATCATCGCCCATGTTGCTCCGACTATGGTCTTGTTCTTTCTCTCGACCACTTCATTCTGTTGAGGGTTGTAAGGAACGATGAGTTCCTTCTTGATCCCCGCTGCTGCGCATTAATCCAGAAACTCCTTGGAGGTGTACACACCCTTGTTGTCAGATCTCAACACCCAAATCTTCCTGCCAGTCTAGTTCTCAACTAGATCCCTGAACTCCTGAAATATGTTGAAGACTTCATCCTTAGCCTTCAAAAATTATATCTAGGTTTTCCTGGAGTAGTCATTAATGAATAGAACAAAGTATTTGAAGCCACTCATTGAATCCATGCTCATCGGACCACATACATCAGAATGTATCAATTCCAATACTCCCTTAGACCTATGCTCACTCGGTGGAAATGGTCTCCAGGCATACTTTCCCATTGCACAACCCTTGCAAGGGTCATGCCTCTCTGTTGTAAACTTAGGCAACCTTGTGACTGTTTGTCTTAAGTGCCCCAACACACAAAAGTGTATGTGCGCCATCCTCCCATGCCACAAATCTCCCATGTCTATGGTTGTACAGAATAATTCTCCCCCTGACTGAAATTGAAGCTTCTACACCTTCTCTTCTCTAACCCCAATCATCCTCTCTTTCTTCTCTCTCGATCCTGCTGTCCTGATGAACACCCTTCCCTTATGGAATCTGACCTCATACCCTTTATCTTCAAGAGTAGAGACTGATATGAGGTTCTTTGTCAACCCCATAACATAAATTACGTCAAACAACCAAAGTGGTTTACCCAACTCCCTCTAAAACGAAACTGTACCAACCCCTTGCGCCTTGTAACACTTGTCATCTCCAAGCTCTATAACCATATTCATGACTCCCTCTTGTAACCTAGTGAAAAAATCCTTCCGCTCTATCATATGACAAGATGCTCTGTTGTCCAAAAACCACATGTTCGAGACTGCTGTGCTAGACATACAAGTTATGAAGTAGAAATCCTCCTCGAAGCTTTTGGAAAACTCATCCACTACTACTAAAGCTACCCTCTGTTGTTGGTTATTCTTCTTCTTCTTTGGACACTGTGAGGCAAAGTGTCCCATCTTGTGACAATGGAAACATTTGACTTTTGAAAAATCAATGTTCTTCTTTCCAGCCTTATTTTTCTTCTTCTTTCCCTTGCCTTTGATCGCAAGAACCAAGCCTTCTTCATCCACATTCCGTGATGAAGATGAAGATCCACTAGACTGACTAAATCTGATCTCCTCCTGCATAAAATCATCCCATAATCACTACCAATTAGGGAGTTTCTCCGAGCTACAACTCCACACACGAACACATTCCATGACTTCAAAAATCCATTCAGTGCCAAGCATACCAACTCAAAGTCTTCAATTTTCTCACCTATTGCACCTAGCTCATCCCCGATCTATGTAAGTCGAAAAAGGTAGTGAACCACACTTTCCCCCTTAGCCATGTTGGTACTTCTCAGTCTTTTCTAAAGCACCATCACCTTGTAATTTTCATTTTTACTCTGGTAAAGTTCATTCAATGCAACCCACATCTCCTTAGTGGAATTTTTCCCTGTGAGGTGAGGGATTATGTGATCCTTTACCTCATCAAGGAGTATGCTCTTGGATTTATCCTCACCCTTCTTCCAAGTCACAAATGCAACTACATCTGTGGGAGCTGCATTCTTATCATCAACATGGTCAAGGGCATCATTGACATCCAAAACATAGTGACCCTTTCCTCCTAGAAAACAAAATTTTGAGCACGCTGAAGCCTATCCTCTATTCTCAAGGACATGGCCATTACTGAAAATGATTCCGTTCTATAATATACCCTTATCTTTTGCAGATTTGAACTCCTCTAATGCAGGTCTATGTTTTCCTTTGCAGATCTGAACTTTTGTGCTACAGATCTGAACTTTTGTGCTGCAGATCTGAACTTATCTGCTATAGATATGAACTTTTGTGCTGCAGATCTAAACTTTTGTGTTGTAGATCTAAACTTTTGTGCTGAAGATACGAACTTATCTTCTATAGATATGGACTTCTGTGTTTCATATATGAACTTATCTGCTACATATCTGATCTTTTGTGTTGCAGATATGAATGTAATGATGCTTCTTCAATAGTCTTGCTTTGATACCATGTGAAATTTCTCTAAATCCATTTCACTAAAATCAATTAATTTTTTTGTTAACTGATTCTTCCAGGTTTTCTTCACAAATAAATAATAAAGAGCATAAAATAATAACCATGAACTTAGCAGTAAAAGATAACAACAATCACATCACATGTACACAAGTAATTTTTGGACAATTTGTCCTTGAAAAAACCCCGGAGGGAAAACCGGTTAGCAGATTTAGATTTTATTATTATTAAGTAGGAAAATATAGAGATCTATTACAATAAAATCAGCCCATCCAAATACAAAACCTCCTCAACAAATGTATGGTCCCCTTTTGCAAATCCTCTTGATCAGATTTGTAGGAAAAGACCTCTGCAATGTTGAAGATGTGTGCCAATTTTAATGTAGAAGCCTCCTTTGTCTCCCTACAAACTCTCTCTCCAAACCCTCAAACAATTCTCCTCTTTCTCTCTTCAAAAAACCACCTCTCTTGTGCATACTATGCCCCTCTCCAAGTTGATCTCCTTTTTACTCAATGAGCAAGTAAGAAACCCTATCTCCAGAAGGATGGAGGGCCAAGATTGATTCTCACACACCTTATGATATCAATGGTCAAGATTAAAAGACCACAACTTTAACTTTATAAAAAGTACTCATTAAGTCAACATTAAAATATAACCCATTTAATGTACTTTTTCATAAGTACAACTTTGATAAGTTTCATTGTCCTCCTCCATGGTAGGACACCATGCATGGTGAAGACCTTCCTTGCTATCCAATATCAACATGATGCACAAGTTTGGGTGGTTCTTGTATTAAATATGGCTTACTTGACATGATACTTGTGACTTGTGGACCCTTGGAGGGTATACTTGTTTGTGTTTGTAGGACCTTTCCCACAAGATGGACATTGGACCCCACATGAAGAAGACCATAGATGATGGATGTTACACCTAGAGGACACATGAGGTTTCCTTTGGAGGCACCTTGAAATCACTAGAGGATGAGGTTGCACCCTTCTCCACTTGTATGTTGTCCTTTCTAGGCCTAGGACATCACCTCCTAGCTCTCGACGTCACCTTGGAGGGCAGGGGTTTGATGGATAAGATGGTTCCAGAGGTGGCTTGACATGAGGATACCATGGTAGGGCACTTTGAGCATAACACATAGCCTTTGTAGGCCCAATGTCTTCCCCACCATGCTATATGTTTCACTTGGAGAGCCTACATCACCCTCTTATGGCATTATGTCACCCTTCTAGGGTTTTATTTCATGTAAAAAATTATGTTTGTATATTGCAAGGGAAAATTTAAGGGTTTGACCCTCTTATATAAAGACATGACTTTTCATTAGAGTCTTTTGGATGGCTAGGGTTTCCATATAAATATGGCTAACCAAGAGTCATTTCATCATCACATTCATCTCACACATGTGAGACACAAGTATGAAGTTTTCACTATATTGGGGTTCTTGGCTCTTTTCTCAAGCGCGCTATCTCTTGGGGGTCAATTCTGGATGGTCTTTTGCTGATTTTTGGATGGTATTACTACAATTAGGGTTTATTCTTGTCATATCTTGGTGAAGTAAGTAAATTTATACAATTTCATTTCATGTCATTGAATGTTTTTATCGTGAATTTTACTTGTTCATATTTAAGATATTGCTTGGTAAAACCCTAAGAGAGGAGCATAAGTGCTTTCTCCTCTCACAAGGTTAATTTCATCCACAAATTTGTGAAGTAAATCCTACCTAGAGTTATACTCCTAAATCCCTAAAATGGCAGCACTTCAGGAGCTTGATTCGAGAATCTTGATTGTGATCTAGTTGAAGTGCTTAAGAAGGGAGGAAAGGTTGCTAGATACCAAAAGTGCTTGCACTCTAGCAAAACCATTCTCTTCAAGGTTTAAACCATAAGGCTCTAATGTGATAACACCTTAGAGTTTAAATCCTACCTCTTAGTTCTTTGATAGTTTTATCTCTAAGTGGTATCATTGCTGTTATAAAGACTCCATAGTCCTAAGGAACTAATCATTTAAGCTCTCTTGTGGTGAAAGTGATAAAAACCTCTGTATTATTAATCTCTCAAGCTATTTACTAACTTTACCAGTACTAACTTGTGCTAATTGGGTGGTAAACTTGCTGTTGTTGCAAAAGTTTGCTACAACCACTTGATAACACTTAAATTTGCTGCATACATTGATCTAATGGTCGTATAACATGCTTAGAAATTGCTTTGAACAATTGGACATTAATATATTGGATATGTGCTAGGTTTTCATTGTCAATTGATGCATTTTTTATCCCTTTTATTTGCTGCCGTTACAAACTTATACTTGTTATAAACTGTTGTATTGCTGCAAATTTGTACGAACTATAGAAAATTATCATTGTCTAGTGTCTTATGTGGTTTTAATTGCATGCTTGTACTTGGAATTGATCATTAAAATGCTATAAAGTGTTCTTGTTCCAAGCAGGTACTCAAACACCTTTTAACCTCGTCCATTTCACAGATCTAGACTTATCATTAGGTGATCAAGAGAGGGGGCGGTAGGCTTGGCTAAAAAACTTTCTACTTTGATATCTTGAGGTCACTTGGGAAGCCTCCCCTGTGGTGGGCCTCCTCCATCACTAAAATAAAGGGATTTCTTACGAAGGTGACAGTGGTAGGATTTCCTGTAGTTAAGTAAGATTTGGTGATCTTTTGTTGGGCTTTGTGCAACTACAAATCTAACAATAATAATGGCAATATTGCAATGAGAAACAACCAAATGAGTGGATTTGGGAGCTTTACCTTTTTCTTCCTTTTGTTCCTAATTGTCTTTGATATTCTCCCATGGGTTTCTACATGTCTTTTATTCATGTCCATTCTTACCACAATGAACACAATGAAGATCAGATGTCACATCTCGATTGTGCCTACCCTCCCTGCCTTTTCCATATCCTCTCTTACTACCTTCTCCTCTAGAAGAATAATTTGATTGATTCTTCCATTTTTAAGCAAGTCAAATTGTCTCTCCAATGGGCTAAGCTATCTTCTTCTCAAAAACCTTCTCACATTCTACAATTTTCTCCACCAAAGTGTCAAAATCAAGGGACATTAGTTGTCCACTAGCTTGAAGTGATTAGAGATAGTGAGAATATTTGGGGTAGAGGGACTTAATGAAGGCCATGAGAGAAATGTCTATCATCACAATAGTAACATCAATGCTTTGCATGATGGATTTAATTTTGGAACCTAAATCCATGGCCCATGGGATCATTATCCTTCATCTCTAGGTTGAAGAGAGTCACCAACAATTGAATTAGCTCCAATTATGAATGTGAATCATATATATCTTTCAACTTCTTCAAAACACTCCTATAGTATTTGATATATCTATTATGAGGACTCACCTCTTCACTTACATAAGCAACAATCAAGGCATTCAATTTATTGTCTTTATTCGTCCATATGGAAAGTTCTTTATCTGCTATTGGTTTGGTAAGTTTGGTATCTCCATCACAAATGTCATCCCAAAAATAATTTAAGATCAGGGTATGCTCAATCATCCTTGACCATTATGGATAATTCTCTTTTCCAATTAACACCACATAAACAATG
>JZKD02S0418424.1:439409-467781 GCA_000966675.3 Picea glauca | reverse complement strand
CCCGCCAGCCTGAGAACCCAATTTATATATGGTGGAAATCGACCTAATGTACAACCCACAAGTCCGCGATCCAAATAAGTGGCTAAGTATGGAATAAGGGATCTGTGCATATTTGGTATGTATTGCTCGTTTATTGGAGCCCTCTAGCCCTGGAGTAGAATGTTGATCCGACTAGCCCGCAAATCCGCTTGTCGATTTATTATCATAAGCTATTTGTAAGGAATCAAACAATAGATACCCGTTTTTGACCCCGCTAGCCCGAGAACCCGTGATCCAAAAACTATGGATGGTCTATAAAATCTCAGCCACCCCGCAAGTCCTCTTGTCAATTTGTATATCGCGGAACTGTGTGTGTTATTTGTAGAACAACGAACAATAGAGACCTTTTTTTGAGCCCGCTCGCCCGAGAACCTGTGATCCCGAAAGTGGCCAAGTATGGAATGCCATATCCATACATGCTCTGTAAAATCTCATGTACATACTTTATGAAGGTACAATTTTAGTTTTGCATCATTTCTACACATACTGATCTGGTAACCACAGAGTTGGTGTTGCACATGAATTATGACATATGCATTGGGAGTTAGACCGAGCCCTTTGGTTTGCTTAGCTGAACAATTCTGACTCATGCATTTTCAACATTGGACACTCAGTAGTTTCACCATGCAGTTTCAGACTTGGCCATTCCTTCCTTTCTTGCTCTTCCCCGTGCCTGTCACCTTCGAACGTGTGCATAATAAGAAATAGTGTTTATCTCTCTCTCTCTCTCTATATATATATATATGTGTGTGTGTGTGTCTTCTTTCTAAATATTTAATGCTAACAGGTCATCGTGCAGACACCGTATAAGCTGTCATTGATGCGCGCAAGGCTCAAGAAGTTTTGCCATTAATGCAATTTTTGCGAAGGCTTTTCTTATCCCTTCCCAGTCTTAATTTCAAATGCCATGGAATGTCATTCACACTCCGCCAGCTTGCTTCCTTCACGAAACCTCCAATCTCTTCCCAGTCTTAATTTCAAATACCTTGGAATGTCATTCGCACACCGCCAACTTGGTTCGTTCACGAAACCTCCAATCCTTAAATGTTCTTCGCCGTAACCGCCACCTTCGCACTTCTAAGTATGCAATAATTAAGCTTTACTTATAACAGGTCACCATACAACATGCATAGATATTGTCATTAATGAGGAGATTTTCCATTCGCATGCATTGAAGGAATGTTTCTGGCGGGTTGTATTGTCCCCTCCATTTCTCCATTTCAAGCAGGGCCTGGAGAAAACCAAAATTTTCATAAACTACTGGCAGCAACTCCACAATAGTTTTGTAGAGATACAATGAACATCTTCCTCACGAGCTTCCCGTGCAGAAGAAGGGAAAAATAATTGTAGGGGAGGTGGAGCAGCCTGAAATTTACAGTGAAAACATGGATCTTGACGCTGATCTGGAAAGCATATTCTGCAACCTTGATCAGCCCAGAGACACAATTCAACATGGATCCTCAATGGACATGGTTGATACTAATTTTTTTTACGAAGATGAATCCTTCGTATTCTAGAGTGCTATTTTTGAAACCGAATCAAAAAAATTAATCATTGAAAAAAGAGATGTAAAAAATAAGAAAAGAAAACATCGTTCAGAACTTGACATTGCCAATATGCAAGCGTCCAAAATATCTCAACTTCACATGGCAACCAGAGATTCTTTTCATGATTCCGTTGGAGTCATTCAAGCAAAAAATGCCAGACTAAAGAACCAGATTAAGGAATTAGAGGAAACTTTGTTTCCTATGCCATTGCTTGGCAGTTCTTTGGAAATAACCATGCCCGCGACTACATGCACCCCTACAACAAATCTAAAAGGGTCCTCTAGCTTCCTCGCATCCTGTAGAGGATACGTGGAGAAAAATATCAACAAAAGAATGGAACTGATTACTAAGGCCTGAGAAACATCACATAATATGGATTCCTTGGGGAGCATGGCACATAACTTGCTCCTACTTTTGCAGACGGATTTAAAAAATGAAGAAACTTTCTATGTGCACACGATCATACCTTTTTCCTTTCATGTCAACAACATGCCAGAGACGAGAAGAAGACAACATGATCTCCCATCCAAAAAACGGCTCACTCAATTAGAAGCATGCTGGAAAGAGAAAGTGAAGAACTTGTATCTCATCGTCCAATCATGTGAGCAAACAATATAAAGAAAGAAACATTATTCACAAAGCTCACCAAAATAGACTTAGCAGGAAAGACAAATGACTTCTAGGACCCCAGCTTAATCCTCAACTCGCTGGCGTTAACCAATCAAGCTTTCGATAAACAAGTTGATAATTTGAAGTCCTTGTCTTTAGAATTTTTTTACAGGATTCTTGAATATCATGAAGAAGAGGTGGACAACTAGCTAGTTCGGTATTCGGTACAGAATGGAGACATTCATGAAGCTTTGTGTAAACTTTCAATTGATCTAAGCAAATTAGAAAATGAAGTTTTCAGCATTAAATATGTAATGACATCAACGTCACCCCCTTGAGAAGCTATATTGAAGAGAACCTGAAGTGGGTCGCCGATGAAATCCAACAGGAAAATGCATAAATCCTCTATTTATTAATCCAGTTATTTAAGAGGGCCACCCACAAAAACCAACAGGGAAAGGCATGACCAAGAAAACACCAAAATTACTTATACGTACCATCCTTGCAAGTGTATACTGATAGTCCTTTCTTTATCAATCCAATTATTCCACCTTTTCTGAGTAGAATTCTATAGCTAAAAACTGATCTTCCCATTTCTACTTTTCAGGTATTACATTCTACCGTGTCCAATTTCTTCTTTTCATAGTCCTATTTCTTGTACATATTTATGTTATGGTCCGCGGGAGCCCCAATCCTAGTCTATATGACAAACACATTTACATTTCCAGGGATATGTAACAAACAATTATTTTTTTCATATATTCCAAATAAAACTATTCTTTTGTCTCCTTATATATTTATGTGTTCCTAGATTTTTATCTTTAGCTATGTTGAATGTGAAGTCATTCTGTTTATTTGATCTCAATTCTCTTTTTTTCTTATGCATATTTTCTCTGGCCTGGTCATTTTCAAAATAAAGTATGACATAAATCACTCACTCAAATTTGAGATATCATATTTCACACACACACACACACACACACATATATGTGTGTGTTTCTTTAAATTTCCAGGA
Source organism: Picea glauca (assembly GCA_000966675.3). NCBI lineage: Eukaryota > Viridiplantae > Streptophyta > Pinopsida > Pinales > Pinaceae > Picea > Picea glauca. Next base: position 464,571 of record JZKD02S0418424.1, on the reverse strand, counting down.
ATATGTAACATGTTTCATTATTTTTTATATAAATGTCATAAAATTGTGTTCACTACTTTTTTTGTACTCAAACGTATAGAGAGTATGCCATTTCTTGCATCTTTACCACATATCCTTCATACTGTTTGCCACAAAGGCCCTTAAAATTAAAATAGTCCGCAAGTCCGCTTGTCAATTTGTATATCACGAAACTGTGGGTGCTCTTTGTAGGCCATGGAACAACAGACGCCCAATTTTCAGCCCACTAGCTCGACAACCCGCGATCCAAAAACTGCCTAAGTATGGAATGAGGGCTCCGTGCATGGTCTATAAAATCTCATCCCCATACTTTATAAAAGTACATATTTCGTATGTATAAAAGTAAATATCTACTTTAAAAACTTACGTATTTTCTATGTATAATTTATGCTCTCCAGGAACCTATAATTTGATACATTTCAATTTCTTATATTCACGAGCCCATGTTTTAAAGAAAACTAATTCAGGAATGCTATTTATTTGGTCCTTTTGTCCGCCGCCCTATGTAACCGACATTGGTACTATATTTTTTGTGCTTTTGTCCACCACCGTATGTAAAACCTATGTAAAGAAAACTAATTCGCGAATGCTAAATTTTTGGGACACGAGCCCCTTAAAATTCAAATAGTCCACAGGTCCCATTGTCAATTTGTATATCACAGAACTCTCGATGCTATTTGTAGGACATGGAACAACAGAAACCCGATTTTCAGGTCTCCAGCCCGAGAACCTGTGATCCAAAAACTAGCTAAGTATGGAATGAGGGTTCCGTCCATGCTCTAATTCGAAAATACTAATTTGTTTTCTGCTTTTATGTGTTCCTAGATTTTTATCTTCAGCTATGCTGAATGTGAAGTCATTCTGTTTATTTTATCTCAATTTTCTTTTTTCTGATGCATATTTTCTCCTGCCTGGTCATTTTCAAAATTAAGTATGACATAAATCACTCACTCAAGTTTGAGATATTAGATTTCACACACACACACACACACACACACACATACACACACACATACACACACACATATGTTTCTTTAAATTTCCAAGAATATGTAACACGTTTTATTATTATTTTTTATATAAATGTCATAAAATTGTGTTCACTACTTTCTTTCTACTCAAACGTATAGAGAGTATGCCATTTCTTGCATCTTTACCACCTGTCCTTCATATTGTTTGCCACAAAGACCCTTAAAATTAAAATAGTCCTCAAGCCCGCTTGTCAATTTGTATATTACGTAACTCTGGGTGCTCTTTGTAGGCCATGGAACAACAGAGGCCCAATTTCCAGTCTGCCAACCCAAGAATGCGCGTTCCAAAAACTTCCTAAGTATGGAATCAGGCGTCTGTGCAAGTATGGAACGAGGGCTCCATGCTTTCTCTATAAAATCTCATCCCCATACTTTATAAAAGTACATATTTCGTATGTATAAAAGTAAATATCTACTATAAAAAATTACGTATTTTGTATGTATAGTTTATGGTCTCCAAGAAAATATAATTTCATAAATTTCAATTTCTTGTGTCGAGGAGCCCTTGTTTTAAAGAAAACTAATTCGGAAATGCTATTTATTTGGTCCTTTTGTCCACCGCCCTATGTAACAGACATTGGTACTATGCTTTTTGTCATTTTCTCCACCAGCGTATGTAAAACGTATGTAAAGAAAACTAATTCGCGAATGCTAAATTTTTTGGACACGAGCCCCTTAAAATTCAAATAGTCCGCAAGTCTGATTGTCAATTTGTATATCGTGGAACTGCCGATGCTATTTGTAGGACACAGAACAACAAAAGCCCTATTTTCAGGTCCCCAACCCGAGAACACACGATCCAAAAACTGGCTAAGTCGAGAACCCGCTCTTTTAAAGAAAACTAATTCGGGAATGCTATTTTTTTCATACTTTTGTCCACCAGCCTATGTAACATACATCAGTACTATTTTTTTTGTTTTTTTTCCCACCAGCATATGTAAAAAGGAAAACTAATTCGGGAATGCTAAGCTTGTTCGACACAAGCCCCTTCAAATTCAAACAGTCCGCAAGTCCGATTGTCAATTTGTATATCGCATAACTCTAGGTGCTATTTGCAGGCCACGAAACAACAAAAACCCAATTTTAAGCCTGCCAGCCCGAGAACCCACGATCCAAAAATTCAAATAGTCCGCAAGACAACTTGTCAATTTGTATATCGCAAAACTCTCGATGCTATTTGTAGGGCACAGAACAACATAAGCCCAATTTTCAGCCTGCCACCTCGACAACCCAGAATGAAGCTTCTATGCATGCTCTATATATCTACTTAATCAAATTACATATTTGATTTTTGTAGGCCACGTAACAACATAAGCTCAATTTTCAGCCTGCCAGCCCGAGAACCCGCGATCCAAAAATTCAAATAGTCCGCAAGACCGCTTGTCAATTTGTATATCGTGGAACTCTCGGTGCTATTTTTAGGGCACAGAACAAAAGAAGCCCAATTTTCAGCCCACCACCCCGACAACCCAGAATGAAGCTTCCGTGCATGCTCTATATATCTACTTAATCAAATTACATATTTGATAAGTATAATTTCTCCTGTCCTTGAACCTATAATTTCATATATTTCAATTTCTTTTGTCGAGCCCTTGTTTTAAAGAAAACTATTTCGATATTACTAGTTTTTTTATGCTTTTGTCCATGAACCTATGTTACAGACGTTGGCCCTTAAATCTCAAATAGTCCACAAGTCTGATTGTCAATTTGTATGTCGCGGAACTCTAGGTGCTATTTATAACGCACAGAACAACACAAGCCCAATTTTCAACGTGCCAACCTGACAACCCCCATGCTCTATATATCTACTTAATCAAATTACATATTTAGTATGTATAATTTTTGCTGTCTAGGAACCTATAGTTTTATGATTTTCAATTTCCTGTGTCTAGGAGCCCTTCTTTTAAAGAAAACTAGTTCGAGAATGCTAGTTTTTTTGTAACATACGTACGCTTTTAAATTTCAAATATTCTACAACTCCAATTGTCAATTTGTATGTTGCCGAACTCTGGGTGCTATTTGTAGGGCACGAAACAACAGAGCTCGATTTTCAGCGCGCCAACCCAAGAACCCGCGATCCAAAAAACTGCCAAGTATGGAATCTCTTTCCCATACTTTATAAAAGTACATATTTCGTATCTATAAAAGTAAATATCTACTTTATAAAATTACAAATTTCATATGTATAATTTATGCTGTCTAGGAACCTATAACTTGATAAATTTCAATTTCTTTTGTATCCACGAACCCTTTTTTTAAAGAAAATTAATTTGCGAATGCTAATTCTTTTGTGTTTTCATGTACTTCAACTTTCTGCCCATGTGCCTGTACTCACATTTATTCCCATTCCAACCTGGAAGAGACTACACTGCCATGCAACACTTATTATATTTTAGTATATTGTAATATTTTTAGAGTCAAATTGCTTTGACTTTCAATTAGTTGCTTTTAATACAAAAGTTTTGTGAAAGTTTTTCAATGATTGTCAAATAAATATATAATAAAGTAAATTTTTGAAAATTACAAAATAAATTTCAAATTTTCAAAATACTATATTCCAATTTTGTGATTGGTTAAAAACATAGGTATGACTAATTTTATATGGTTTGAGGGTCCAAAAACTAAAACTAAAATAAAATTTTAAAAAATTATGTTTTTTTTTAAATTTGCCCATAATTAGAAAGATAGTTAGAAAGAGGTACTATTTCTGCTAATACCTTAAATGAAACTAAATGATTTTTAATTTATACAAGTTCCTTAAATAAAATTCATAGATAATATTTATGCGGATGACTTAAATGAAAATAAATAATTTTCAATTTAATAATTATAAAGAGTTAGTATTTCTACAAGTTCCTAGTAAATCAATCTTATCAAAATGACTTTTCAACTAGTTGTAATTGTTTAAAAAATATTAACCAAATTTAAGTAGTACGCTATCCCCCTTCTTACTTCCCGCTATCCATCCATATCAGGTGAGTCGTTTTTCCCAGTGGAACCATAGTTCCTGGGTGCAAGATTCAACAATATATTTCTTTTTGGTTTTGATTCACTCATAGATGAAACGGCCTACAAGATTCAACAAACTTTTCTTAATTCACTCATAGTTGAATTTTTTTTTAAGTTTTAATTCACTCAGAATTGAAATTACAAATGTTACCAAATTCTAAAACAATTATTATTTGTTTAATAACAAATAAACTAGTTTTAATTTTAAATTTGAATTTCTTATTTGTTTAATAACAAATAAATTAGTGTTTTCAAGGTGTAGGATAGTTGCTGACGGTGTGTTGTTAAGTCACTCCGTATTGTTAAAGTCACCGGGGACAAAAAATCCAACCATGTTAAAGGTTAGTATGGGTGATTTTGACGACTTAAATCTTGAATTGTGGTTTCTCAAGCCACAAGTTAATCCCACAGCCAACAAATCCAGACAAATTAACAAATAAACTAGTTCTAATTTTAATTTTAAATTTAAATATTTATGATGTGATCAAATTCCAATAATGCTTTTAATTTGAATTTTAATATTTATGATATGATCCAATTCCAATAATGCTTTTAATTTGAATTTTAATATTTATAATATGATCCAATTCCAATAATGCTTTTAATTTTAATGAGTGGAAATTGCTGATTAAAATTACTTAGTTATACTATAAATTTCATTATCATCATTTAACATTTATTTTTATTTAAATTTTTATTTAAATTTTAAACATATTTAAATTTTGTTTATAATTGCAATTTATTTTAATTTAAATTATATTTGAGTTTAAGTTTATAATAATAATAATAATAATCTATTTTTAAGGAAACAAAGCCAGCACACCAAATTGGTGTATGAGACCCCCTTGTTTGTGGGACAAGGGACTCCCCTTCGCCCTACCCCCCTCTATATTTACACCTGTGACCTCTTAAGAGGAAACACATGTTCTTAACCATTAGACCCACTCAGGTTGTATATATATATATATATATATATATATATATATATATTTTTTTTTTATGTTTTTTGTTTTTTTTAGTAATAATGAATTTGAATTTTAAAAATTTGAATTTCAAATGAAAAACTATCTCATATATTATCTCATATACAATGATACTTGTATTTATTTTGCATTTATTTATATTGGGATTTATATTTACTTGTAAAGTCGAAGTCGAAGATATCGACGACAAGTCAACTGACAAGAAGTCGAAGTGCAGACATGAGATAACCAACTAGAGACCTAATGGAGGCCGACTGGTAACCCGAATTGAAAGTCGACTGTAACAGAATCTCGAGATTTGCAAGATTTGTAGCCAATGATATGCGTGGATTTGTAACCGTTTTTGGGCGCTAATATTTAAGGTTTTCCTATTGTAAAGCCTATAAAGAGGCGTGTTGTAAGGCCATAAAGGCTAATGAAAAATATGCTAATGCATGCGTAAATCGTAGGTTGTTGGTCATGTATATGTAAGCCAAATTGGCTATAGGGTTGTTCTTGCWTGTGCAAGAGGGTATGATGTCGATTGTGTCTTAGGTGTGGACCAAGGTTAGACATGTAACCTTTTATTCTTATTGAATAAGACAACAAGAGAGAAGAACGCTCAAAGGAATGTTGRTTTTTCCGGTTAAGGGTTTCTAGGGTAAAATCTCGATGTACTTTGTGATTGCTTGTGTCATTTGCATTCTTTATTAAATTCTTCTTCTCTTCTGCTAGGATTAGTGTGGAAGTGTCCTTCATTTCCTGACATGTGGTATCAGAGCTTAGGTTTTCCTTGAGAAGTGAGTTATCAAAGCGATGCTATGCTTTGGCGAGTATATCAAATCTTGATTTGCAAATATTGAATCTGAGAGCTAAACCCTAGGTACAATAAGAGTTGTAAGTCATAAATTGTTTAAAAGATCACAATAAAGAATGGCGAGCAGTTTCAGAATAGAGATAGAAAGATTTAATGGCCAGAATTTTGAGCTTTGGAAGCTTAAATGGAAGATCTTCTTGTAGATCAAGAACAATGGACAATGGTCTGTCCAGTTACCCAGCCGACAGGCATGTCGACGGAAGAATGGGAGAAACTCGGAAGAAAAGAAAGAAGTATGATTCGACTTTGTCTTGCAGATTCGGTGCTGCTGAATGTCTTGGGTGAAGATTCGGCCAAGAAACTACGGGACAAGCTAGGAATATTATACCAGTCGAAATCATTGGTAACTAAGTTGTTTCTCAGAAAGAAACTTTATCTTCTGAGGATGTGTGATGGAATTTCGGTGACTGAGCATTTAAATATGTTTAATACCATGTTAAGCCAATTATCGTCCGTGTATATTAAGATCACTGACGAGGAGAAGTGTATCAACCTATTATGTTCTTTGCTAGAATCCTGGGATAACTTAGTTGTGGCTATTGGGAGTAATACAACCACACTAGGGTTAGAGGACGTGGTTGCTTCTCTATTGTCAGAAGAAATGAGAAGAAAGAACATGGAAGGCTCGACCAAAGATGCTCTGGTAGTGAGAGGTCGACCGGTAGATAGAGATAAAGACAAATTCTTTAATACAAATTTCAAGTTAAAGGGTAGATCTAAATCCCCAGTTTAGTCGACATGAAGATGCTGGAAATGTGGTAAAGCCAGGCATTATAAAAAGAATTGTAAGTCGAAGGAAATATAAGGCAGTGATGGACCCAATGAGAAGCAATCGATTGAGAGAAAGAAAACCTCGGAGAAAGGAGGTGATGTGTACCCGACATCAACCAGTACATAGTCGGATCAAGATGTTTGGTCATTCGAATCAGGAGCATCCTATCATATGACACCACACAAAGAATGGTTCTATGAATATGAACAATATGATGGGGGTGATGTGTTCCTGGGGGACGACTCAAAAAATAGAATTGTTGGATAGGGAAGAGTCCAAATAACACTACAGGATGGGAGGAAAAGAGCCCTTCCAGGTGTGCTGTGCATTTTGGGTTGGAAAGAAACTTGATATCTGTCAGGAAGATGAGTGATGCATGTGTGCATACTCTGTTTCAGAAGGATTCGTGCAAGATGGTTAGAGTTGTGATGGTCTTAATGAGAGGAGTTCAGATTGGTACCCTGCACAAGCTGTTAGGGAATGCCGACTTGACTGGATACAACATCATCGTTGCTCCTGAAATCAACTCGACTTGATGTCGACACAACTTGACTCGACTCGAGCCAAGTCAGTTCAAACTGACTCAACAAGACATTATGAACTCAACCCGACGAGATTATGGCACGAGAGGATGGGACATGTTATCTCAAAGTTTGTAGCAAGGATAAAGGCTAGAGATTGAAGAGACAAACTGGCGTAACTGGAACTAATCCCACCCAATGTAACCACAATGGGATGGTTCTTTCTGTTTAGGGTGGTAAGGTCGAGGGGAGACATCCCCGGTGACCTGGGGTTTTGAGAAGGCACAGGATTATAAGACAAGGATAATTTCTCCCCTCACAAGTCACCACCGAGCAGATAGTCCGGCTAAACAACAAAGAATAAAGTAAAACCCCCAAAGAGATACACCTATCTGAGACAAAGCAAAAAGAAACTGATATATGCAAGCTTTCTCAATGGGTTAGTACTTCATATAAATCAATGACTATCTGATACACATATAAGCAATTTGATAATAAATATTGATGAAGTCAATGCTTATAAAATAGCAATGAAAATTATGTCACTTCTTCAATAAATGTTGGAACAATATGGAATTCAATGCAACAAATCAATACTTCATTCAATTAATGCCTTTAATAACCATTCAATTGCTTATAAAGAAAACGTTTAGCTGCACCAATGATATTACAGCTAAAGATGATAGCAACAATAGGTTAGTTAGGTTAGTTCCTAGGCTAGGGTTAGTAGTTAGGGTTTGATTCAAGGTTTTGAAAATGATTCTGATCAAGTTCACTTCAAATCAAGAGGTCTTTAGATTAGTGCCTTAGGGTTAATGGAGTCAAAAGTGAAGGACACAAGAGCTGAAGGATCAGGATATTACGACTAAGGAATAGAGGGAGAATCTTTGAGGTGTTGCTAGAGCAAAGCCTCAAAGTCAAAACCCTGGGGGAGAGAGGGTCACCTTGGTGTAGGGGAACTAGGCCACGATGCTCTCTCCTCCTTCTTGAACTCAATGGAAATCATGGCTAGCTGAAGAAATAGTATAAACCAAGACAAGAGGGTTTGATGAAGCAAAGTGTTGCTACAACAAGGCTTTACCAGCAAACCTTAGAAAAATCAGCCCAAAGTGTAGAAGACCTAGGATTTAAGGCGTCTCCTTCTTCTCAGCTTGTAAATAGTAACGACTAGCAAAAAGGAAGAAAGAATGAGAGTGTAGCTACGACTAGGTTCTCTCCTTCTTCAAACAATGGTTGAAAAAATCTCTTAATGGGGACATGAGACAAGGACCTACTTGTGTTCTTGTCACCTAGGGTTTATTCAACAATTATAAATATATGCAAGGAATAAGTAATGCAAGCATTCAATCAGGAAGTTTTGCAGAAAAATAGTTACATATCACCAAGAAAAAGCATAGAAAACCCTAGTTGTAACACCTTCCATTAAGAGAAATGCCAAAATATGCCAAGAAAGTCTTCCTTCAACAAGTGCGCCTCACAAATTCAGCCAATAACCCAAAAGAGGGTGCAAATTTTAGACCTCACTATGAGTGAGTGTGAGATGATGAAAAAATGAAGGTGAAAATCCTCCATTTATACAATACCATGACCTAATTTTACATTTTAGGTCATAAAAAAGGTCGACAAGGCCAAAATACTAAAATCATATTGTTTTACATTAAATGTTCAAAATTAAACCCTAATCAAGCTAAAGAGAGACGTCAAGCCCCTCTAAGGGAGACATTATCCCCTTCTAGGACAAATGGAGCATCATGGAGCAAAACGTTAGCCCTCCTTGGGCTTCTCCATCCTGCCAGACGTGCCAACACTGCCAAGTCTACCTCCCAAGATTTCCATAAGGATGGATGATGTCATGATCATCATGGGTGATGTCCTAGGCCTTCCAAGGCCATTGTTCCACTGAAAAGGGGCCAATCCCCCTAGGTCAAGCTCTGCCAAGGTGCCTCTGGTGGAACTCCCTCTTCTTCTCCGGTGCAAAGCACCTGATCCATCTATGTCATGTCTCTTCCCCTGATGGGGTATCAACATCTACCTGATGGGCTCTTCTGCCCCATGGAGGTCCGAACTGATAATCTACCCATGTGTACCAGTCCAAATGGTACCTTCCCATTGGGCATGATCCTGCACATCAACAGCTACGCCCTCCATGGGCTCATCAGTCACATGGATCATAGCAATTTCAATCACATCTCATCATCAATATTATTAAACACATGCATAAAATCCCTAATACATCAGTCAAAATCTCAAAGACATTACACAAGCCTGCAATACAAATTTGGAGAAAATGACATGGCTTCCTATTGGGCTAGTGTCCACTGGAAGAGGAAAGTTTCCAGAAGAGACCTCATCCAAGCCATGTAAGTGGGTGATGTGGTCAAGGGATGTCCAAGCAGGTGGATGAAGTGAGGGCAGAGGATGAAAATATTTACCTGTGGGTGCCTTTGTAGAAGGCGAGCTGCACCTGTCCTGGATGCAAATTTTTCCAAGCTCATTCATGCCTTTTGTTCTTTTATTTTTTATATTGCTTTTTTCTTCAAGAGGCTAATCAGGGGACACTTCCCTGGCGTGGTGACCAGTGGTGACAACATTACCCACAAGTACTTTCACAAGAATGAGAAGGTTGGCTCGTGATGAGACCCCCTTTCCCTTGGCCATGCAACCAAGAGTCACTACCCTGGCATGGTAACCAGCTGGTGGTAATGTCATACTGCTAGGTACCCATGGACCTAATAGGCTGGCTCATGATGAGACCCCCTATCCTCTAATCAGGTCTTGTTTTATTATTTTTACGGGTCCCTCTTGTTTCTTGCTGAGAAGCCTTTTATTTCTTTCTCAGGGATCCCTGGGCGAAGCATCTCGAGGTTTTATTCTTAGGCTTTTTTCTTTTACCAGCTTGCTTTTACCTTCTGGGCCTTTAGACCCTTCTTCCCACGAGACAAGGTGCAATCCTGAAAATAGGTCAACCCAGTGCCGGACAAGTGGAATGGGATAGGTGAGTGGGAAGTAAGATGAAAAGGTGGTGCTGTGAAGGGAGTGGACAATGGCCTTTTAGAAATCCCCCCAGTGACAAACAAAAACCTAAGGACACAGGCTTACTAGGGATCCTGTCAATCCCCCTAGACATGGTCAAGTGGGAAATGTAAGATCCAAGCATTTGTTAGAAACAAAAGGAATCAAATGCACATATTCAAGGGTTTTGATGATCAAAGTGACACATACCATGATAGCCAGACTAATTACCTCATGGAGCAAGAACCATCTTTGACACAAGACCAAGACAATGGTGATGAATGTTGCTTTTGCTAACAAGATAAAGGTGCTGGAAGAAAGAAAAAGTGGGCCCTCCAGGGCCATGCTAAAGTCAATCCTGCTTTTGGTACTCCATGTCTAGGACCTGTGGGCCTCGAGACATGATCTCCTAGTTATCCCTAAAAGTGGGGTATATCATCTGGCTCCAAATCGGGGACATGTGCTCACTGTAGAGCGCATGAGAACCTCAACATATCTGGCATAACCTGTTTACCTTCTTGATCTCAAATAGCAACATCAGTAACCAATCAGGGTGGTAATGCCACCACAACATATATAGACAGAGGATTGAAATAAAGTAATCATAAATGCGAATGTAAAGAAAACTACTTACATGTACTTACCTATTGGCTGAATGTTGGGTGTAGTCAAAAAACTAGTAAAGACAATCCAACAACATCCCACGATACCTGCCTTTGTGCTTCATCATACACCAAAATAGTGATAATTCAAGCACAAAAATGACATGGGTTAGAATATATATAATATTATCGGAAGTCACAAAGTCTAACTCATGGAGGCGGGTGGGAGGGATAAAATTATGCCACGTCAATCTCTGATGAAAGTGCTCAATCCACTTCAAGAAGGGGTCATGAAAAGTCCAAGGTTCAGAATACTGACTCAAAAGGTCTGCAATCTGGCTACCCAGGACATCCCCACACTTTGAAGGGAATGAAAAGGATCTGGTAGATGACCGACAAATTTTTAAGGGAAAGTTGAAACACTGAGATGAAAGACTCAAACTTGTAGTATTCAACCAACCCTTTGATTCTAGGGTTTTCCCCTTAGGAAACCCAATATAAAAGACATATCTCCCAACTACACCACTAGAGACACAGTAAAGTAAAATAATGGGAGGTGGTTGGAGAATACTGTCACAAGAGTCCTTCTTGAGAACATAATGCCCTCACTCCTACCAAGACCTGAGCATAATGGTGGCTGGTAATATTTTTTATGGAAAGAATCCAAATGCTCAGGGGAGTAGTCATCAAATCCTCAAGGTATGACTGGGAAATATCAGGAGGATAAGGGGTTAGGTTGTACTTGGGTGTTTGGGGAGCATTAGTGAAAATATCATCCCCTTGTTGCCACTGTTCGAAATCCAAAGTAACCTGTTGTGATAACTATGAAGGAAACAATTGGGAATGACTCTCAATGTTGTAAATGGGGCCGATATCAGAACCGACCACATCCCATTTACATCTTCCAAAATGTATGAATTCGTCAACATCAACTATGTCAGTATCAATATCATAACATGGTGGAATCAAAACATCCAACACTTCTCCACCCTCTGCATCATAAGATAAAAAATCATTAAAAGTATGGAAGGGGAAATAACTCACCTTGCTTAATCCTTCTTGTGTAGGAGCCTCAAGTATTTGGATAACTTCATCAGGTGGAAGATTTGCCTCTACATCTTTAGTCTTGAGATATAGAGGATCTAGCTCGTCCAAAGGTTCCATTTCTTCTTCACTCTCTGAATCATAGAACAAGGTATCATCAAAAAATTGGAAAGGAAAATGACTTACCTCATTCTCTTCATCTTGTGCAGGAGGGATAGGATCTTGGATATCTTCATCAGACTGAGGAGCGGTTACTGGTGCTTAATCCTCATAATTCACGTCTCTAGTTATGTCTTCGCTGCATTTTGTTGAATCATGGGAGAAGTCTTGCTCCTATTCAAGGGGCTGGCGAGGTTCTTCATAAATCTCTTCTTTCACATTAGAGGGTTCTTGATGTTGAATATGATATGCATTTATGAGATCTGCTACAATATCAATAGTGAACCCTCCTTCTTCCAAGGCTATTGTGAGATTATGAAGGGAATCTTCATACATTTGGCAACGTGGTTTGGTAAAGTCAATAAACCTACTAATGAGGTGTATGAAAGATGATATACCCCTATATTTGCAACAACTCTTAAACCAAACTTACAAGTAGGATGGCAAATTGAGTATGAATAATTTTATAAGAGCATCCTCTCCTCCCATTTCTGTCTTGCTCATATATTTCAAAAAATTCATGATGTGAGGAGTTGGGAGACCACAAAACCTTGGAGAGTTGTTTATCCATTTGTATCAAAGTAATTTGGGTATCCTTGAAAACTTTTGAAATCAATAGTCGGATACATTTGTTCCCAATGTGACATGATCCCATAACTTAGAAATATAACATATTTGAGAGTAAGGTGGCACCCTAGAAAAGGTCAGTGGAGTTGCCAGATAATTTGCCTAAAACTATCAAAGGATAAGGGAAAACACCCTAAGTGGAGTTGCCAGGTAAGCTTGTAAGATAAGGCTTCTGAGGCAAGGCTTATCGAAAAGTGTCGTCTTGAGGAGAATTGACTCAGTGTTCCTTGACAATGACACCAAAATGTTATCTCACAGTTTGTAGCAAGGATAAAGGCTAGAGATTGAAGAGACAAACTGGCGTAACTGGAACCAATCCCACCCAATGTCACCACAATGGGATGGTTCTTTCTGTTTAGGGTGGTAAGGCCGAGGGGAGACGTCCCCAGTGACCTGGGGTTTTGAGAAGCCAAAGGATTATAAGACAAGGATAATTTCCCCCCTCACAAGTCACCACCGAGCAGATAGTCCGGCTAAACATCCAATAATAAAGTAAAACCCCCAAAGATATACACTTGCCTGAGATAAAGCAACAACAAACTGATATATGCACGCTTTCTCAATGGGTTAGTACTTCATATAAACCAATGACTATCTGATACACATATAAGAAATTTGATAATAAATATTGACGAAGTCAATGTTTATAAAATAACAATGAAAATTATGTCACTTCTTCAATAAATTTTGGAACAATATGGCATTCAATGCAACAAATTAATACTTCATTCAATTAATACCTTTAATCACCATTCAATTTCTTATAAAGAAAATGTTTAGCTGCACCAATGATATTATAGCTAAAGATGATAGCAGGAATAGGTTAGTTAGGTTAGTTCCTGGGCTAGGGTTAGTAGTTAGGGTTTGATTCAAGGTTTTGAAAATGATTCTGATCAAGTTCACTTCAAATCAAGAGGTCTTTAGATTAGTTCCTTAGGGTTAATGGAGTCAAAAGTGAAGGACACAAGAGATGAAGGGTTATGATAGTACGACTAAGGACTAGAGGGAGAAGATTTGAGGTGTTGCTAGAGAAAGGCCTCAAAGTCAAAATCCTAGGGGAGAGAGGGTCACCTTGGTGTAGGGGAACTAGGCCTCGGTTCTCTCTCCTCCTTCCTTAAATCAATGGCAATCATGACTAGCTGAAGAAATAGCATAAACCAAGACAAGAGGGTTTGATGAAGCAAAGTGTTGCTACAGCAAGGCTCTACTAGCAAACCCTAGAAAAATCGGCCCAAAGTGTAGAAGACCTAGGCTTTAAGGCGTCTCCTTCTTCCCAACTTGTAAATAGTAACGACTAGCAAAAAGGAAGAAAGAATGAGAGTATAGCTACGACTAGGCTCTCTCCTTCTTCAAACAATGGTTGAAAAAATCTCTCAATGGGAACATGAGACAAGGACCTACTTGTGTGCTTGTCACCTAGGGTTTATTCAACAAAATTATAAATATATTCAAGAAATAAGTAATGCAACCATTCAATCAAGAAATTTTGTAGAAAAATACTTACATATCACCAAGAAAAAGCATAACAAACCCTAGTTGTAACACCTTCCATTAAAAGAAATGCCAAAATATGCCAAGAAAGTCTTCCTTCAACAAGTGCACCTCACAAATTCAACCAATAACCCAAGAGAGGGTGAAAATTTTAGACCTCACTATGAGTGAGTGTGAGATGATGAAAAAATGAAGGTGAAAATCCTCCATTTATACAATACCATGACCTAATTTTACATTTTAGGTCATAAAAAAGGCCGACAAGGCCAAAATACTAAAATCATATTGTTTTACATTAAATGTTCAAAATTAAACCCTAATCAAGCTAAAGAGAGACGTCAAGCCCCTCTAAGGGATACATTAGCCCCTTCTAGGGAAAATGAAGCATCCTGGAGAAAAATGTTAGCCCTCCTTGGGCTTCTCCATCCTGCCACACATGCCAACACTGCCAAGTCTGCCTCCCAAGACGTCCATAAGGCTGGATGATGTCATGATCATCATGGGTGACATCCTAGGCCTTCCAAGGCCAACGTTCCACTGGAAAAGGGCCAACCCCCCTAGGTCAAGCTCTGCCAAGGTGCCTCTGGTGGAACTTTCTCTTCTTATTTGGTGCAAATCCCTTGATCCATATATGTCTTATCTCGCCCCCCTGATGGGGTCTCAACATCCACCTGATGGGATCTTCAGCCCCATGGAGGTATGAACTGATCATCTCCCCATGTGTACCGGTCCAAATGGTACCCATCCATCGGGAATGATCCTGCACATCAACAGCTACGCCCTCCATGGGATCATCAGTCACAGGGATCATAGCAATTCCAATCACATCTCATCATCAATGTTATTAAGCACGTGCATAAAATCCCTAATACATCAGTCAAAAGCTCAAAGACATTACACAAGCCTGCAATACAAATTTGGAGAAAATGACAGGGCGTCTTATTGGGCTAATGTCCACTGGAAGAGGAAAGTTTCCAGAAGAGACCTCATCCAAGCTATGTAAGTGGGTGATGTGGTCAAGGGATGTCTAAGAAAATGGGTGCAGTGAGGGCAGATGATGCAAATCTTTACCTGTGGGTGCCTTTGTAGAAGGCGAGGTGCACCTGTCCTGGATGCAAATTTTTCCAAGCCCATTCATGCCTTTTATTCTTTTATTTTTTATATTTCTTTTTTCTTCAAGAGGCTAATCAGGGGACACTGCCCTGGCATGGTGTACCCACAAGTACTTTCACAGGAATGAGAAGGCTGGCTCATGATGAGACCCCCTTTCCCTTGGACATGCAACCAAGAGTCACTACACTGGCGTGGTAACCAGCTAGTGGTAATGTCATATTGCTAGGTACCCATGGACCTAATAGGCTGGCTTGTGATGAGACCCCCTATCCTCTGACCAGGTCTTGTTTTATTATTTTTACGGGTCCCTCTTGTTTCTTACTGAGAATCCTTTTATTTCTTTCTCAGGGATCCCTGGGCGAAGCATCTCGACATTTTATTCTTAGGATTTTTTCTTTTACCAAATTTATTTTACCTTCTGGGCCTTTAGCCCCTTCTTCCCACGAGATAAGGTGCAATCCTGAAAATAGGTCAACCCAGTGCTGGACAAGTGGAATATGATAGGTGAGCGGGAAGCAAGATGAAAAGGTGGTGCTATGAAGGGAGCGAACAATGGATTTTTAGAAATCCCCCCCAGTGGCAAACCAAAACCTAATGACACATGCTTACTAGGGCATCCTATCAATCCCCCTAGACATGGTCAAGTGGGAAAGTGTAAGATCCAAGCATTTGTTAGAAACAAAAGGAATCAAATGCACATATTCAAGGGTTTTGATGATCAAAGTGACACATACCATGATAKCTAGACTAATTACCTCATGGAGMAAGAACCATCTTTGACACAAGACTAAGCCGATGGTGATGGATGCTGCTGCTGTTGATAAGATAAAGGTGCTGGAAGAAATAAAAGGTGGGTCCTCCARGGCCATGCTAAAGTCAATCCTGCTTTCTGTACTTCAAGTCTAGGACCTGTGGGCCTCGAGACATGATCTCCTAGTTATCCATAAAAGTGAGGGATAACAAGACACATTGGAGAAAAAGGACTTTGAGCTAAAAAGCAAAGGTATGGTTAAAGGTTTTCCTGAATGTGATTTAGAAGTTGACTTTTGTGAACATTTCATATATGGAAAACAAAGTCGGGTGAGGTTCCCATCTAGAGTGACAAGGACAAATGGGATTCTAGAACTGATGCATAGTGATGTGTTTGGCCTGGTTACAATGCCTTCACTTGGTGGATTCCTGTAATTTATGTCTCCTTAACAGATGATATTTCCAGGAAGACATGGATATATTTCCCGAGGAAGAAATCAGAGGTTTTCGAGAGATTTAAGGAGTATAAATATCTTGTGGAAAACCACATAGAGAAGAGGATTAAAATGTTGAGAATTGACAATGGTGGTGAATTTTGTGGAAAGGAATTGGATCAGTTCTGTAAATAGTGTGGCATAGCATGCCAAAATACCACACCATATACCCCACAACAAAATGGAGTTGCCGATAGAATGAAAAAAAACGTTGATGGATAAGGCAAGGAGCATGCTCAATAGTGTTGGGCTCACACAAGAAATTTGGGTGGAGGTAGTTGATATTGCAAGATATCTGGTGAATATGTCTCCTTCATCCATGCTATTCAACATGACTCCAAATGAGGTATGGTATGGTAAGAATAATTTGATGGAACATCTCAAAGTATTTGGCTGCGATGCATTTGTGAATGTTCTCGAGGAAACGAGTAGCAAGCTGGACAAGAAGGAAGTCAAATGTATTTTCATCAGATATAAAGATGGGATGAAAGGATGTAATCTCTAGAATCTTGCATCAAGGAGAACAATGTATAGTCAAGATGTGGTCTTCAGAGAAGTTAGAGGTAAATTTGAGTTTGAGGAAGCTATTTAGACCGAGAATAATCCTGATACGATACGGTTTGAACTGTGGAACGAAGAAGATGATTCATATGAGTCGAATGAATCTGAGTTAGAGGTGGAACAAATGACTCCAGTGGTAAGGAGGTAAAAAAGAATAAAGAAACCAGTTGAAAGGTATAGTCTGCTCGACTTCCATTTCACATTCGTGTTAACTGCCATCGATGATGAGCCCAAGTCGGTCGGTGAGGCAGTCGACTCAACAAAGGGTAAAATCTGGAAGGATGCCATGGTAGAAGATATGGAATCCTTGTACAAGAATGAGACATGGGATTTAGTCAAGTTACCTAGTGGAAGGAAGCCCGTTGGTAGCAAGTGGGTGTTCAAGAAGAAGATGAATTCCGTAGGTCAAGTCGAGAAGCTCAAAGCTTGACTTCTGGTGAAAGGTTATTCCCAAGTCGAGGGAGTTGACTTGGGTGAGATTTTTTCCACTATTGCAAAACTGACTTCCATTAGAGTACTAATGTCTCTAGATGAAACAATCAATCTGGATATAGAACAAATGGATGTGAAGACAACGTTCCTACATTGGAACCTGGAAGAAGAAATCTACATGAAACAACATGAATGATTTGTAGTAAAGTGAAAGAAAGAGTTGGTGTGCAAACTCAAAAGATCCCTTTATGGTATAAATCAATCTCCAAGGATGTGGTACATCCTTAGTGTAGGATTTGTGAGAAGCAAAGTTGATAACTACATATATTCCAAGGAAGAAGGTGGGCGTTTCATATATGTAGCTTTGTATGCCGATGACATGTTGTTGATTGGAAACAACATGGACACAATAAAGGAGGTCATGAAGAAATTATACTCGAAGTTCGACATGAAGGATCTTGGTGCAACCAAATTCATTATGGGAATGGAGATTAAGAGAGATCGAGTTGCTAGAAATCTCTGGTTGAATTAGATGAAGTATATTGAAACAATTCTGAAACGTTTCAACATGTAGGATTGAAAACCAGTGAAGGTGCCAATTATAGTGGGAGAAAGGCTTACTGTTGAACAATGTCTAAAGACACAGGAAGAGATATAGGACATGGAACATGTTACCTATGCAAGTGTTATTGGTAGTCTAATTTATGCGATGATCAACACTCGACTAGACATTGCCCATGTAGTGGGAGTGTTGAGAAGGTACACGTCGACACTTGGAAAGGAGCACTGGACATTTTTCAAGAGAGTATTCAGGTATTTGTGCGGCACAAAGGACTATGCTGTATGCTACCAAGGAAGATCTGGAGGTGGAAATGGTAAATTAGATGTAAATGGTTTTGTCGACGTCATCTGGGTTGGAAATCTAGATTGATGGAGGTTGACCAACGGATATGTCTTGAAGATGTTTGATGGAGAAATAAGTTGGATGAGTAAGTGACATGCGATCATAGTCTTGTCGACAACATGAGATGAATACATGGCGACCACTGATGGAAGCAAGGAAGCGGTATGGCTTCAAAGGTTGTGTTTGGGAATAAGGTTTGAGGAGAAAGCTATGAAGGTAAGTTGCGACAATCAAAGCACAATATTTTTGGCAAAGATACCTGCTTATGATTCAAAGACTAAGAACATTGATGTACAATACCATTTTGTAATATATATTGTGGAAAGTAACAATGTGCTACTGGAGAAAGTAGACACGTTGGAAAACGTAGTAGAATCGTTGCCAAGTCTATGAGTGCTGTGAAGTTCTCTTGGTGCAGAGAGGCAATGGGCATTGCTACCCTGGGTCTATGAATGAAAGTTTAGGGATTTCCTGTTTCAACAAATAAGACAACAAGTGGGAGAATGTTGGGTTGTTATATTCTTTGTAGTGAAAGTCCAGTCGAGGTGAATCGACTGATGGTCAAAGGTCGAGGTAGATTGACAGCAAGTCAAAGGTCGAGGTAGATTGACAGCAAGTCAAAGGTCGAGGAAGTCGACTGAGTAAAGTTGAATTCGAAGATATCAACGACAAGTCAACTGAAAAGAGGTCGAAGTGCATGAATGAGATGATCAACTAGAGATCGAATGGAGGCCGATTGGTACTCGTCTGGTAACCCGACTTGGACGTCGATTGTAACATAATCCCGAGATTTGTAGCTAATGATATGCGTGGATCTATAATCATTTTTGGGCACCAATATTTAGGGCTTTTCCTATTGTAAATCCTATAAAGAGGTGTGTCATAAGGCCATAAAGGCTAATGTAAAATATGCTAATGCATGTGTAAATCGTAGGTTGTTGGTCATGTATATATAAGCTAAATTGGCTACATGGTTGTTCTTGCATGTGCAAGAGTGTATGATGTCGATTATGTCTTAGGTGTGGACCAAGGTTAGACATGTAACCTTTTATTCTAATTGAATAAGACAACAAGAGATCAAAACACTCAAAGGAATGTTGGTTTTCCCAGTTAAGAGTTTCCAGGGGGAAATCTTGGTGTACTGTGTGATTGCTTGTGTCATTTGCGTTCTGGATTAAATTCTTCTTCTCTTCTGCTATGATTAGTGTGGAAGTGTCCTTCATTTCCTGACATTTTTTGCATTCAACTTCATCTTTTTTAAAATTACAACGAAAAGTTCATTCCTTTAAAAAAGATAGACATGAGATTTTTGAGTAACTTTTAAATATTTCATAGATCTAATATCTAATCTTATTTTTTCAATTATATTAAAATTTGTATGGTTTTAATTTTCTTTTTAATAATCTAAATACTTAGATTTAGCTTCATTTTTTAATTGAAAAAAAACATTTTTTTTATCAAAGTGATTCACCTATATTATATCTTTAGTTTTATCCCATCTACCTTCACATTTAGTTGTGTTCAATTTATTTATTTTATAGCTCCGGTGCCTTCCTACTTGACTATAGTAGGCTGACCTGCGCTTGGGCTTGCCTCTCTCACGAGGCATGGAAAAACTAAGTTCTTGCAACAATCCGACAACAAAGGAGGAAGTTACTCCTCTACCAGACAACCTGTCATGATCAACTCCTAGGAATTCAAGGAGATTTCGATACTTGCTTGTGTCATCTGTTCACTGCTAGTATCCTGCAAGTTATGAAGAATCTCCTCCCAGTGAGGAGGAATCTCCTTCTCCACTATGAATCCTCCATAAATGGGTGTTGGAATAGGCGAGTGAAGCTTTTCCTAGGAATCCATGCCCTAGTTTTGATAAGAATGGGGAGAATGGGATGGGATGCTTCCTGGAAAGGGAGAGAGAGCAACAGGTCCAGTGCTTCGGTGCCTTCCTACTTGACTATAGTAGGTTGACCCGTGCTTGGGCTTGCCTCTCTCATGAGGCATGGAAAAACTAAGTTTATGGGGGAAGAATTCAGAGTGGAGAGGCTGAAAATGCTTGGGAGGGATAAAAGGAAAAATACAGAGGCCTAGGAAATCCAAAGCTTGACAACCAGAGGAGAATGAGAGACTAAGGATGAAAATCGGAGATAAGGGAAGTAGTGGGGAAATCCCTATGTGATGATGAGTGGGGTGATGGCTATGGAGGCCATGAATGCCAAAGTGCTGCGGGCAGGAGACATCGTACCCGTACCAATTAACCAAACTTGAAGAACCATTAGAGCTGCTGAACTGTCTCAATGTTCTAAGCTCTGGTCAGAGTAAATGCGAGGCATTTCAAGTGAGTTGAGGAGGGTGCTTGCGGCGAGGGGATTTAACTTCCCTTGCTGTCAACATGCCATACGACATGCAATCACCATGTGTCACCCCATCTAGGGGATTTAATGTTTAAAACTTAATATAATGTAACTGCTCCATATAAGAATATGAAAATTAAAATTTATTTGTCTAAATTTTAAATTTTAGCATAACTATATTATTTATCCAATCATAAATATATAATATTATTATTGTTTGGGTTAAAATTAATGAGGTGATATTAACTAACTTCGAAATTTTCTTACTTAAAAGTCTAGCAGAGTACGTGTATTCTAATTCAATCATACTTTGTATTGATAGGACTAATATGCCATACTTTTTATTTATCAATTTATTTTAAAAGGGTTTTGAAGATTTCAATTTACACTTGCTACATTGTTAATGATTATTATCACCTAAATCTATCCAATTCTACTTCAACTTTTAAAAACATGGAGTATCCATTTTCATTTTCATTTTGCTTTTAGATTATATGTAAGTAATACATTATTACAAGTTTCACTTGTTTAATAATTATTTTAGTTTTTATCTCTAGGCTACATGCAACTACTAATTTAAAATATTTTTAAGAGGCAAGTATAAGCAACTTTGTTGCTAATTTCACTTGTTTAATAAATAATTATTAGGTTTTTAGAACTTTCATTAAAAACACATTGCACATTCTGTAATAACCATCTCTTCAATGACTTTGATATAATTTTAAATGATTTGTTATTAGATTTTATCTTATCTGAGCAAGCACTGTGTAGCAACAATGTCCGCGTGTCTTAAAGAGGAAGTGCCTTAAAAGGTAGGAGGTAAAAACTTAGTTAATATATATAGTATAAATGATTTTTATTTTTTATATTTGGAGAGAGGGTCTCTCAATGACATAATTTATTTTACACTCGTAGTTGGCATCTAAAAAATTAGGTTCTTAGAGCACTCTATTGGTAATGTTTTTAAGTAATTTTTGTTTTTTGGTCTTAGGTAGGAGTATTTGGAGTCTCCTTAATTTGGAAAACAAAATTGTTTCAAACTTAGTGGCAACAAACTTCATGTTAGGACTTGTAGAAGTACAACCAAAATCTCAAAATTATGAACATGTAATTATACATTAGGGAAAGCTTGTACTGTAGAGAATGCCCAAGAAAGGGAACAATCAGTGGAAAAGGAAGATCATAAAACAATATAATTTGCAAGTTCATTTTAATTTGCAATTTACAGGTTTTCTAGAGATGTAATGCAGGAGCTTACTAGGAAAATTTTCGAACCCACGATGGATCTATTGGGCAAGCCACATAATAGCTTACTGTAAAAGTTCACGTAGCTTTGCTTGACCCTTTGGAGATTATCCCCGTCGGTGAATGCTTAAAGCTTGATCCAATTACCGTGTCCCGCATCCCAATCCTTTTCTTGTCGATGACGACCTTCCCTCCGATGGAAACTAGACTTATGTTGATGATACCTCCATGTCACCCACTGGCCTGGCTTACAGAAATATCGCTGAGAGTCTCATTGACTAGGTCGAGAGGAGCTTTGAGGAAGATGAGGACCATGGCATCATCTTGCCCCTCTCTATATATTTTAACCTTGTACAATTAATTACTACAAACAAATTCTTAATAAAAATAGAAAAGATACAATGACACACACACACACATTACACATAGAGTTTTACCCTGGAAACCCAAACCAGGAAAAACAACAACCTGTTTAGAGCTGCACCTCTAATATTGTTTACAATAAAATATACATATAGGATCCCGTGACATCCAGAATCCTAATCCATTGAACAAGATTAGTCAACAACCCTAATTTCTTAACTGGAATTAGAAAACCATTGGTGAAAATCGTGTGCTAAAAAGTTGCCAAAAAATGGACGCAAAAAAAACCCAAAAACAAACCATTTTTTTTTTCTCAAGGGCTCCCACCCTCAAACCCCCACAAACCTTTTGGATGGGGGGTGAAAAGTACTCCCCAGACCCCCTTTGCTCCCATATCAATGCACAATACATGGGATCAATTTTGCAAAGAATATAACACATACCCAACACTCTCTCCCACATTTCCATGGCAATCCAAGAACATTAAGAGGCAAATGCCGTAGGATTCGAGCTTGATGTTTATACATTACAATGGTTGAATGAATTCATGGCGTCAAGAAGGCCCACGGGGGCTTCACTGTGTTGACCAATATCTTATCACGTTCATTCATAAAGGGTTTTTTTTAATTGTGAAAAATAAGGTCAATATATTGTGGGTATTGGGAGGGGATGTGAAGTATGGGGGGATTTATAGGTATTAGGGGTTATAAAAATGGGTATCTAGTAAAAATAGGGGTTTTAATTATTGGAAAGATGTATTGGGAGGGGGGGTCCAACAAAAGGATTTTGGGAGGTATTTATTAATATCTATTGAATTTATGGGTATTCTTTAATATCCCATGAATGCACATGCTATGTCATGTGATCATGGAGTGAAGACCTTGTGCGAAGGCATAACTACATGAGATGGATAGATTTCCATGCATCCTTACATATGCATGTGTGTTGCATTGTTATATAGAGAGAAATCATGCGTTTAGTGCCCTGCATATATTAGTGAAAGTGACACGGGTAAGAGAGTGTTTGAAAGCATTATAAGTTTTTGGTAAATTTTGTTTAAAACATCTAAGAGATAGATTTATATTTTAAATTTTGCAAATTTTCCTGTCACTGTCCTTTCAAGTTCTCAAGTAAATCCATATAAATGCTAATTATTATTATTATTATGATGAGTAGTAGTTGACAGGTCAATGTTGTAACACGATAAGACTGCATCAACGTTGCAAACTTGCTCTCTCTTGTCGAACATAATGAACTATAGACATAGAGTTTACATAGAAACATAAATAATTGATGTTGTAAAGTACATTACTAGTATGACATGCATTACAACATGCATCAAATACAAAATTATTGATAAGTGAACAACGAAGTTTAGTTGAACGATTTGTTGAATCTGAATCTCTAATTGCTACCACTTATGAACATTTTATAACGAATATACACTCTGTACATACTATTATAATAGTAATTTAGGTATGAGCATTGAATCAATAACTTTTAACCTCTAAGAAAATGATTTTAAATTATTATTATTGTTTTTGAATTTAATATATTATTTATTCATTAATCACCATTAAAATACCGAATATGTATATTTTAATTACCATTAAAATATAAAAAATATATTGAAGAACTCTTAAAACATATATACAAACAATCATATGTTGTTAATCCATTCAAACATGTACACACATGCACATTTAATATATTTAATATATAGGTTTATATTGCATTGTTGGTCACTGGACAATACGTTGTTAATCCATTCAAACATGTTCACACATGCACATTTAATATATTTACATGTTCACATATGCACATTTAATATATAGGTTTATATTGCATTGTTGGTGACCGGACAAGGTTGATTCACAAATTCGAGAATAGCATAGCCATTATGTGTTACTTCTAACTTATGTATAAAACATATACAGACTGGAAGAATGTAAATGAATATGTTATCTCAAAAGGGACTCGTTTAAACACTATATATAAAAAAAATCATTCAAATTAAAATGGAGTAAGTTATTTAAAATGCATATAGTTACAGGGAATTGAATAATACAAGTAAGGGCAATTCAAATGACTCAATATTATGAATAATAAAAGTAATGACAATTCAAATGATTCAATAATAAAAGTAATGGCAATTCAAATGATTCAATATTACTCATGATTGTTTTGGTACATATACACTATATATGAATAACTATTGTACCACAACTATATAATGTATATAATTATTTAAAAAAATATTATTATACAATTTTAATTTAATTATTCAATTTATGGGAATTATTGAAATTAAGAAGGTTAATATCAAAAGGTATTATATTAATTAGCTTTTTAAATCATGCTTCATACTTAATTATTGTACAAAATCTTTGTTTGAGAAAATGAAATTCATTCAATTTCTACTTCAAGTATTACTATAGGTACTTTTCACTAAACTTTTCTTTAAATTGATCCCATGTTGTAGATAAGGTTGAGAAACCCATTTTCGTTCAAAGATTCTCCATGACAATGGAAAATTATCTACTAATTGAAAAATCACCAATTTAGGCTTTTGATTGCCAAAATACTATTGCAAGTTAAAACATAGGGTCATTTTTTTTCAACCATGCCTCAACGATCTCAGATGTTTCAAGTTCCAAAGAATTTAGTCGACATCTGTTAAGCCCTAATATTGGCTCATTACCCCTTAATTGGGGCATATTATATTAGTAATGTTATTTTATTTATGTTGGCTTTAGGCCATTAATACCTCCTAGTCTCCTATATATACCAAGGAGACATTTTCATTTTGAATTATCTTGTACTT
>JZKD02S0418424.1:407670-434816 GCA_000966675.3 Picea glauca | reverse complement strand
AAGGAGGTTGCCCCCTCGAAGAGGCTTATTATCTGAAATTATCTCTTTTTCAAGGCGTTGAGTACTTTTTCTAAGGTTTTTCTATGCTATATTGATATTTGGTTCTTAACAAAATCATATTTTCCATCTCTCCAAACTCATCACTCCCAATATGGGTGTCAGGCTTGTGACACCTCATTCATAGGGTGAAAGTACAAGGATCATAATAATTCTCAATGAATCTACTAACCCAGATTTTATTAATCTCCTTGAATGGATGTAACGTCTTTCTTACTTCAATTATAGACACATGATATTGGTTACTACCCAAATGATGAAGTGTTGAAAAAGACAAAAGAAGTGAAGAATAAAGATTATCTTCCCTTCATTGCACCATATTATCTCTGAGAAAAAAAACATTTCATTAATGTTTAGATTTCTCAAAACAAAATAACTAGTACTAACAACTTCTATAAATAAACATGCATTAATTAAGTTATTGAAAGCATGTGGGTCATATAGGCCCTAATATTGTAGCTCGATTATCATATGTGGTGGCCCTCAACACTAAACCAAATAAACCCACACAACAACCTTTGAATCCTAAAAAGAGAACACATTTTTTTGTTTTAAAATGGTTCTTAGTTAATGAGTTCTTAGATAAGAAAACACAATTGCAATAAGCAGGTTTTCATTCAAAACTGTTATTCATAATATCATTATATACACAAGCTATTTAACCATTGACATTCACATTGTCAACTCTTAGTGTGTTTCATACACAAGTAATTCTAACAAGTTTCTCTATATATCCTCATTTCCCATGACATCTTAATGCTTACCATCATCTTGCTTCTAAGCATTGATACTTTACTTAAAAATTCAATCCCAATAATGTTATAAAAAGACTATATGTATCCCTTGTAGGAAACAACATAAGAATATAACCATAACACCCTAGCAAAGGCTTATACCCATTCCATTATATCATATTATTGTCACGCGTTACTAGTTATAATACATTCAAGGTGTACCTTCATACAACAACAACGATGAATCTTGCCTATGAAGGCAACATCATGGGATTTGTTGATTAAAATGAATGGATGTCCTTATAACAACATTTTCAAATCTTGATGGGCTAAGGAAAGATAAGTAGGATTATTACCTTATGTTTATAGCATTTACAAAAATATCAATTAGTCCTCAAACAATATGTGCTCGAGCCTAATGCTATTTTATGTGTTTGGTGTTGTATCAAAGAAAAAAGAAGGCTTGTCACATAAATTTATAACAGATTAAGTAATAATCAAAAGATAAATACAAAACAACATTACACATTAAGTCCAAATGTGAGATAAAAAACCAACAATGATTTTATTAATTCAATTTTGAATTACAACACAAAACTTTCTCTTCATACCCCTGCGTGGGTAAGGACCAAAGTAAGACTTAGAAGTCAAAGGTGGAATGTTATATCACACAGAGACTACTGATGTCTTCTAAGTAAAGACCAAGATTGAGAAAAACTGGATCAACAAGACATAAATGTACCATTGTCTTAACTCTGCAAAATAATTATAATTAGCACTAAAAACTAATTTAAAAATCAAATTACAATTAACAGACTATCAAAACAAATGATTGACCCTTGGAAGCATGTCAATAATCTATTCTTATTAGTCTTTCTTATTACCACCTTTAGTAAAACCCTGCTATCAACAAGAAGATTCATCCTTCAAGTAATTTAGAAATGAATGGAATATAAATGTAATATCATTTTAGAGCAAGAGAAAACCTTATCATAGTTTATGCCTCTCTATTCTCTCATACTTTGTCCCTCCATCAAGTCCTTCTTTTATTCCTCAAAAGGTAGTTTGATTAGTTTCAACTACATTTAGTTATATAGTTAATTAACTTTAGTTAAGTGGGACAATTTTTAAAATAAATAATGATAATAAGGGTTTTTATAAATAATAACTAATAGGTGGGGACCCTCTAAATAAATTTATTATTTAATTTTCAAAATATCCCCTTGTACCTCCATAATTTAAATATGCATACCATCCATAAAATAAATTCACATTCGACAGCCCCATAAAAAATAAAAATTCCATAAATACACTTGTAACTCCCAAATGATCTGAAATATATCAAAAAAATGTATGCTGTCCAAAAATAAAAGTGCAAGTACGTCATCAATAAGCTTCCATATAAAGTCATCATAAAATAAAATAAAAAATCATATTTTTTGTTGGAGTCTGCTCTCCTCTGTCCACTATCCTAAGATGAAACCATCCTATGTTTCTATAAATCTTCAATGGAAAACTTCTTGTCTTCATTTGATGATGCTTCTGGGTGCATATCACCAAAGGTGATATTCCCAAGCTCATGCTTTTGGGGAATAGAATGTGAGGTAACAAAGTGGGAAGAGTTCTTTGATGAACTAGAGCTAGGTGAGTAAGCATGTTGCTTCCCTTTACTTGGTTGGGTCTCATGAGCTAAATATTTGATTTTATTAGGCTATTGAGCTGACAACGCATGTGAAGCCATGGAAACAATAGGTTGAAGTGGCTGCTTAGGACAAGGTGGAGGTAGCAGCAAAGATACATTAGGCCAATCATGATGATGAGGTTGAGGATTATGCACTATTTCATTCTAGCAATAAGTCACTGGAATTTCAGGTTGCAAAGACACATGTGGCTCTACAGGAATGTCGATGATGATAGAATGAGGTTGTAGTGGAGGTATGCCAGGTAGTGGAGGAGGATAAAAATATCTTTGGTTTGCAAGATTAAGAAGACTAGTTTGTAGTAGTTGATTAAACTCCTCCGATTCTGCATCAGAATGAACAAAGAATCTAAGTTTCTTATTTCTGTCCCTCTGCCATCCAACTTGCTTCCGTCTGTTCCAAATTTCCTTTGTTTCCCCTGCTATCTTTGTTAGATCTGTTGCTACCCCAGTTGAAAAAAACTCATCTAATTAATCATGAAGGCTATATTAGTGTATGCAAATAATAGCAAGTAAATCATCAAACATAACTTTGCATTTGAAATAATTTTAAAGCATGGATTTGACTCAATCAACAATCAAGCATGCAAACATTAGGGAGAAGTGAGGGAAAGGGAAAAAAAAACCAAAGAACTTCTTTGCATTTAAACATTTTCCAAACTACATATCATTCCTTCTTTGACATATTGACATTCATTATATGAACACGGGTGAAATACAATGAAAATATGGAAGGGGTGAAAGGGATTTGTAATGAGCGTAAAGTGAAAGCAAATAATGAAAAAGAACAATACATGTTCATAATCACAACATATCAGTAATCAATCTTCAAACAATATATCAAAATTTATACTCCATGTCATTCATCAATAAAGTCACATATGTCATGCCAAGTATTATTCACATTGATTGTTAGTATGTCCATTATCCTTCCTTCTTAAATTTACTTATATAACAGGGGGAAGAACATGAGTTAAAATGAAACATGATATTGGGACTTTAGGAATAATTCATGTAAAGTGGAAGTATGAAGGAATTGACCTTGGAAATAAATAAAATTAGCAATAGTCATAACCTTTTTTCATCATTCATCATTTTTTTGTCATCCTTGAATTGTAATTTGATTATGTGTATATCATCTTGTAATTGTATTCCATAAAAATATCTCATGATCGAACTTCCAACTTTGGCAGAAATAAACAATTGACAATGTATCTTTTCCAATTCAATTCTTAACCTTACATGTGATAGCTTGTATATATCCCTCATGTACTTGAAAACTGTTTATGCCAAACTTCCAACAATGTTTTGAATTAAAAACAATTTTATGTTATACAACAGGGGGGAAATAAAATGAAATTTAAATGATATATGATTTTTGGGACTTAAATGATATATGAAAAATGAAATAATGATAGATTTGGTCCCATGTATTAAATAGTCCTTATTCTTTTAAAATTGCAACATTGGTCATATATAGATATTTTCCAATTCCAGTGTGTGTTTAATTTTAACATCATCATGCCCATAAATCAATGGCCAAATTGTGCTACCATTTCAACAACTAATTCCAACAAGTTTTGAAATGAACAGGGAGGATAAAAACTTGGCATATAATTCGTCATATGATGGTTTTGGTCATTTTAACTTGTTTGCAACCTAGCACCAAAAAGATTTTGATCCATCCAATCATGTTGTTAGAAACTAATAACAATATGAGAATACAACCTTTTAACTTTAATGTTTCGAAACTGACTTTCGATCATACCAAGTCATTGAGACTATAATCAACCAAATTTTTGTGAACTCGATAGCTTTGTGTATATACAAAAACATAGAGGTCGATTACTTCGTTGATTCAACAATATTTTTGTTAAAATCTAACTTATGGAATTTTATATCTCTCATACCCTATTTCTAGTGAAAGGATTTCAAATATGTGTGTAAATATTTCATAGTTGAAGAGGATTCAAAACTGGGTATCCATTCAATTTCAACTTTTAATATGACCCTGCTAGCATATACATATGCGTTAACAGTCCTTAAGTCACGACTTAAAAATTTTGAGCAACAAAAACAACATAAAAAATAGTTACACACAACATTTTAATTCAACCTATCAATGGATGAAAAAGTTAATTGATTGACTTTTGAAATCCAAAGTCTTCTTTATGAAGATTTTGTGAGACCTCTGTTCGAAATCATGGCAAGAAAACTTAATCACAATACTATATGTAGGGTTTTAGAATATAGAGTTTATAAACATTGTGAACAAAAATTGCTGATATGACTCGAATATGGTTGTATTCTCAAAAACCACCATTTCTACAGGATGAAAGTTCTTAGTTTGATGACGTCAAATTAAATAAAACACTTATAAATCCACTACTTTTCATGTAGAATATGAACCCCTCCTAAAACTTGAAATGTTTCTCAAAATGATATCACAAAGCAATTGTTGGCATCAAAACGAGGAGAGCTAGCAAGGGAGCAAAAATGGCTACTAGGAAAATGATGGGTCGAAGCAAAGAAATAGTTTGTACATTTCAAAACTTAAATTAGGGTTTTCTGGGTGCAAAATATTCAAACTATATCTTCATCAATTATTTGCACAAAATAACTAACTCAAACTCGGATTAACCAAAATCTTTTCAATAATAGAGTGACAATATACAAAGTGTGTATAACAAAATCTTAAAATATTGTAGAGGAATTCAAGAACCATTTTGAAATTGAAGAGAAGAGAAAGCACGCTTAGACAACGAACCAAAACATAACCGTTCTTTAAATTTACTGCAAAATAATCATGCATTCAATGAAGAACAAGATAAAGAAAACATACCTTTCTTGATCACTTTAAATACCTTTGAGAAACTAGTGCAACAATTGTCAAACTACCAAAGTTTATCTCTAGGACTAGACCATCATTTTAGCAAAAACTCCAACAAAACAATGAAATAGCAAAACAAGTGAAAAGGTGGTAAACTCCAACGTGGGATGCAGGTATCAAAGCCCACATCCTTGCACATTGAATGCATAATGATCCTTATGTTGTGAAAGCTACCAACAAAAAACGACATCATTTTACACTCTCACATTAACCAACATGGCAACCAATCATCAAACAAGGAATAATGCCACATAAGTAGAGGATCATGTGCCATGTCGGCCAACATTAATGCCATCATATCTGTCAACCAAATAATGACTTAGTGCTACAACTAATGTTCCATCTCATAAGTAGAGGATCCAATTAATGCGTCCCCATGCTCTCCAAATCTTTTAATCCCATAACTTCAATATTTATATGAAATATATACCATATGCATCATGAAATTTCATATTTCAAAGTTTATTATCAACAATATCACACTTTCCATGTAAGTTGGTAAGCACCATATGGTATGTAACGTATGTGATATAAAATCCGATGCCATTTGAGTTGCACAAAATCCGTGCATGCCAAAGTATATCACACTATGACATATATATTTGAAATGAATTGGCAAGTCCTTTAAAATCATATCATATAGTTTATCACCCAACCATTGTGGCATGTAATTGTTGAGATGATGTGTGGCTTTGACAAGAAATATAAACAAAATATTTTGATACTTGATATCACCACAAACATGAGTTTCAAGAAAATAATCACCATATACTAACACCTTATGAGTATGGATGTATGCAAGATAGGAGACCTTTTTGAAGCTTTATGGGCACAACCTTTCTCTTTCTTTGCAACCAAATCAAAAGTGTAACCCATAATCAAACTAAAGGGAGAAAACTTTATCATTGTGTAACATAGACGAAGCAATTATGTACTTTTGAGTAGATAAGTAATGCTCCTATCTTGGGAATACTTGAAAATAAACATCCTTTCTTTCTCCCTAGGGGGTCCTACCTACTAGTTATATATTTATATCATCAATAGTAAAAAATTTAAATTGTGCCTTGCAACTATGTGTAGAATATGATTCTGACGACAACTTTATGAGTCAACATATGGAGACTCCACAGGGTAGCTAATTTTCATTTGGCTAGAACATATTGAACTTATGATTTTGCTTGAATTGTACTTTGCTGATAAAACTCTCAATTTTTTTTTTTTTTTTTTTTCTGTTATACTCTTGCAAGAAAAACTGTATGGAAGGAAGAAAGATAAAGCAAAAAAGAAGGGATAGATCTTTGATCATCAAGATTTAGCAAATATTCTGTAGGTATAAGAAACTACTACATAAGTAGTGATGCATAACGAAAAGAAAATCATTTGTTTATATTGTTTATACTATTTTTCAAAACAAATCAATAAAATTTTGCAGACAATATGACCAAAAGTGACTTGAATGATCCAACTTGACTCAATATTCAAGAAAAATGAAACATAAAACAAATTGAGATAAATCAAAAGAAAATTAAATAGTACAAACATAAAAAATAATAAACACAACTGATATATATATATATATATATATATATATATATATATATATATATATATATATAACATTAGAGAATCAACTCATCAATTACCCTGGTTCAACATAATGCTTTAAATGTGAACCATTCATAGTATATGAAAACAATCCTTGTCCATATCCTTTAATAAGTAAGAATTGTTACCAATGACAAATGTGATCTTATAGGCACCCAACCAAAGTTTTTGGAACTTACAGTGTTTTCCTTTATCAACATGTGTAGAATCACAGAGCAACACTTTTTCATTAGCTTCAAAAACAATTGATTTATCCTTTTTATTGAAATATTTCTTGAAAGGTTGTTTCCTTTTTATTATATTTTTCAGAGCATGATTTCTTTGTTCTTCTAAGGCTAGCAAGGAATTTATTCTCTGAGAAATACATGTCGTATTCAATTCTTTATCCTACAATGCTAATATAAGAGAAATAAGTTCAAGTTCAATAGGCATAATGACTTCCTAGCCATATAGAAAATAGAATGGAGTATGATCACTGCTAGATTTAGTGGTGGTACGATCTGTCCAAAGTGCATACATGAGTAGTGTGTGCCACTGACATGGTTTAGCATATATAATCTTCCTTAAAATATTGACCAAGTTTTAATTAGTGGACTCAACCTGCCCATTTCCTTGTAGATGTAGAAGAAGTAAAATGTTTCACTCCAAATTTACTAATAAATTGAGTGAATTTTACAAAAATAAAAGTTGGTCCATTATCTAAAATAATTTCGATAGGAAGACCAAAGAGAGAAAATATGTTAGATTCCAAAAAATAAATGAATTGCTCATCTTGTGCACGCTTGATTGGTACAAATTCAGTCCAATTAGTAGAGTAATATGTTGTTGTACGTATAAAAATATGCCCAACAGAATATGGAGGATTGATAGGGCCAATGAAATCTAACCCCTATTTTGAAAATGGAAAGTCAAGGAGAATAGGTTGCAAGGGTATGGCAGATAATTGCTCCTTGCCAACAAAATTTTGGCATTTATCACAAGCCCTTATAAATTTAAAAGAATCTTTGAAAATGAAAGGCCAATAATATCATGTTCTCAAAATTTGGAAAGAAATGGTTTTTGATGCAAAGTGACCACCAATATGGATATTCAAATATGTTAATCCATGGATTTATTTTAATTTTTTTTGTACTGCTGTATCAACTTTGCAACGAACAACATTCCATCAATGGATATGTGAAATACAAAATTTCCTAAGATCAAATATTTGGAGGCTTTAAGGCAGAGCCTCCTGCATTGATGAGACTCAAAGTAATAATGACACTTTTGAAATTCCAAATAATAAATAAGGTCCTTATACCAAGGATGTTTAAATAGAACAAGATTCCGATTGTCAATAAAAAATAGTGTTGATAAAGCATTTCATCATTTTCAGAAGAGACACTTGGTTAAGGATGTTGAGCCAAGTGAAGTGCTAAGTCCCATCCCTTGATTGTTTTTGAAATTTTGATTGTTAAATCATGTTCTTGGATTTTGAAAGCCAATGTGAAAGTTTTCCTAAAAGGTGTCTTTGTGAAAGTAAAAACTTGACAACAGGTAAAGGGACTTTTACCTGCATGTGCTTGCCAAGAATAAAGTGTTGACATTTTTCTATAGTTTTCAAAAGAGCAAATGTATGTTTTTCAATCAAAGTATATTTTATTTCATCATTAAATAGGCTCTGGCTCATATAAGCTATAGGTTGTTCATTGTTTTGATCATCTTTTTGAATAAGAATAACATAGATTGCTTCTTCCGTTGAATTTGTGTAGATAATGAATTCTTTATCAAAATTCAGTTTCACTAGAACCTGTGCATAACTTATTGCTTTTTAAATTCATACAAAATATTTTTTGAATTCCTCATTCCATGAGAACGATTGATCATGTTTCAACATATTATGAATAGGTTTAACCATTAAATCGAAATTAGGAACAAATCTCCTAACAAAGTTAATTCTGCCCATAAAAGATTCAATTTCCTTTTTATATGTAGGGGATTGAATATTTAGAATAACGATAACCATCTCAGGATCAATACTGATTCTTGAATAAAAAACAATGTGGTCGAGAAGCTTACCTTGAGTGACACCAAAAATAGATTTTGAAGGATTTAAAGACGTGATAAATTTTCTACAATGCAAACAAACTTTTTTAAGATGATCAAAATAATCTTGTCGGTTTTTAGAGTAAACAATTAAGTCATTAAGATAAATATGAATTATCTTACCAATAAGATCATCAAAAGTTATCTTCATAGCTCTCTGAAAAGCAACACCCTCATTAATTAAGACAAAAGGCATTCGTTCATAAACGAAGGTGCCCCATTGAGTTGTAAAAGTGGTTTTATATTTGTCTTCCCTCTTGACTCTAATTTGATTATAGCCCAAAAATCCATCAAGAAGGGACATCATATGAGACCCTGCCACTTGTTGTAAAATCATTTCCATATTAGGAAGGGGAAAGTTATCCTTTACACTTTCTCAATTAAGTTCATGAAAATCAACACATAGTCTAATGTCACCATTCTTTTTCCATATAGGAACAAAGTTGGATACCCACTCAGAATATTTAATAGGGAAGATGATGTGAGCGTTTATCAACTTTTCCACTTCTTTTCTTATAGTAGCTTCATGAGTAGGATTTATGAGCCTCTATTTTTTCCTAACAATTTTTACTTTTTCCTTAATCAAAATATCATGCTGGATGGCACTAGGATCAAAACCACGAAGATCCTCATAAGACCAGACAAAAACATCTCTAAATTCACAAAATAAGTCCATGATTTTTTCCTTTTCATCTTAAGAACATTGGGCTCCAATTTTTAAAACCTTTGGATGTTTCTGAGTTCCAATGTTCACTGGAATGATATCTCCTATTTTCTTCTTTGAATCATCTTCTTTATTTTCTTTCTTGTTGCTAACGTCACTGGTATAGAATGATATTTCAAGAGGAGCCAACCCTTTAAGAATTTTATTATCTTCAAGTGAAATGATTTCCTTTGTATTATAAATCTCATTCTGTAAAAAAGCACAAATGATTTCATCATCAGGGAAGACCTACCACGATTCTACATTATTAGGAAGATGAGGTCGATATAAAGATAAGAGTTGCAATCATGTCTTTGAGGCAATGATTTCCTTGTAGGACAGAATGCAAAACAACCAACTTATCAACTATTGAGTTCAATTCCCTTTTGATGTGAGTGATGTTAAAAGATATAAGATTTTGAATTAAAACCCAAACAACTTGGGTGTATCTTTTCAACAACTTGTTAGCAAGATCATATATTTTTCTTACCAAGTTAACCGCAAGTTCTGAATCTCCAAAGATAGTGAGATGATAACAACCTAGATTGTAAGCATTTTCAATTCCTAACAATAAGGCTTCAAATTGAATAACATTATTGGTACATACAAATTATAGTCTATATAAAAATTATGAATTTTACCAACAAGAGAGTATAATACAATGCTTGCTCCATTTCCTTCTCTAGAACATGCACCATCAAAGTGCATATGTCACATCCCATCTTCATAATCATAAGGCTTCATCAACAAAAATTGAATACACACCCATATCAATATAATTAACATTGGCTTGAGGAATTTTCTATATATGGTGAAATTTGTCCTTCCCTTAAAACAATAATGTTTTTACCATTTTTGGGAATAGATAGGTGTGAGCCATCTAATGATAAATAATCACCAGTCAAAGCCTTCCAATCTCTACCCAGAATAATGGAATAATTATTGACGGCCATATCAATTACTTGAATATTCAATGTGGTTCTAATTTCAGGATGGGCACAAAGAACTAAAGTTACATCCTTGATCTCACCAATCGTTGTTTGTTGTTGATTATTATAGGACAACATACTTCTCAAATTTTCATTTGTACAAGAGAGTCCTAGTTCTTCCATAATAATCTTGGACATAACACTAGGGCCAAATCCACCATCTATTAAGCACCAATGAGGATTTTTTACAGAGTTTCTAAAATGATTTACCCCTAACTTATTTACATGCGAATCATCTCCATTATGTTTGTCAGATAAAATAGTTACTGCGGAAGTTTTACCTTCCATATAATTCTTCAAATGTTGTTCTTGTTCATGGATAATGACCATGTCTAAGAGAGATGCACCTGCTTTTATATTAGCTAGTTGTTTAAGAATGTTTATTTTGATGGAGGTAAAGAGGTTGATACCTCTTGAATTTGAGTTATCGTAACAACCTGAGGATTTGTACCTTGAGAGGATGAACTAGGGGAAAAAGTGGTCTTTTGATTACCACTCTTCCCTTTATTTGGATATGATTTATTCCTTGTGTTTACCATCATTACATCCTCTTTAGGAGCCCAATCTAAGGCAACAATGGATTTTTAATCTTTTTTCCAAATATTCACTCCTGTGATCTTTTATTGAATTCACAAGTACTTTCTTCATGACTATCATCACATAAATTACACCAAGCCCTGGAGAGAATAACCTTTGGATGATTATGGAATAAAGTATTAGTTGGCTGATTTCTCAAAACAACTTGTGTGGAAGACTCAACAAGAGTTGATGATGGAGTGAACCATTTCCTTTCATAAGAAATCATTCGATTGCTCATATCTTGGACATGTTACAAAATTGTTGACATATCGGTCTGCTTTACAAAGTCTTCCTTGGGAAGACTAGTTCATTCCAATTATTCTTCATACTCTAAACAAGTTTGAAATACATACCCTAAATTTGTTACATTCTTATCTTCTAATATTTGGAGATAATAAGAGGGAAATGCATTATAGTATTGGATAAAATCAACTTGGTTATGAGGTTGGATTAGTTCATGGATTTAATTTTATAATTTGGTAAAACGAAGATTGAAAGACTTGATTGTTTCACCATTATTATAAACAATGTTATTATATTCCTGTAATTGATATGTTGGATTTTTGGGCTGCCTATAAGTTGATTTAAACCAGTGAGTTAGTTCATCCCAAGTCGAAAATACTTTAGGAGGTAATTTGAAGAAATATGAAGCAACTTTCGCTTCTAAAGAATTGACAAATAAGCGCATGCAAGTGTCATTATCACTCACACCTATGTTACGACATGCATTAGAAATTGAAATCAAATGTTCTTTAGTAGAAATGGTTCCATTTCCTGAGAATTTAGACAAATGATCCTTAAATTTAGTAAGGGGATTTGTCGCTGGAGTAAAATTTAAAGGTGGAGATACATGCCACGATGTAGTGGTTGCATCTTCTTCAATATGAAATAAACCAAATTTCTTAATCACCTTGGAAAGATTTGTTGTGGATTGAACTAGGATGTGATAACTAAAGAAACTTCAAATCATTGATGAGGAAGAACTTTGTGAAGAATTCGATGAACTAGTACTAGAAGAAGAACCAAAATATGTCATCTTGAAAGAGATAGTAATTAAGGATATTGATGAACTATAAGAGTCTGATAAATATCTTCGATAGGTTGTAGTCTTTCTAAAATAACTTTTCTTCTTCCTACTTCATATAAAGGATTAAAATCAGGAGATACACCTCTTGTTCTTCAAGAAGAACAAGACCTAGAGGACATATTGAGGTGGCTTATTTCATGCTTGCCTTCATTGGGCTTCCCACTATTCATGAATTCTTATGTCTCTAGCAATGACCTCCCAAGAACAATGAAGTTCTTCATGACTGTGAGAAGTTTCTAAAATCAGATTAAAAAAAGTCAAAGAAATACTAGTCCGATCATCTAAACCATCTCCAATGTTAGGTTGTCGTACAATAGGAAAAGTCATGAAATCAAAAAATAAAAAGGATAAAACTAAGTACATAAAATAAGATAAAAATACAAAAGAATTTTGGACAAAGTCTACAGTATGGTCGCTAAATAAATGTGGATGAAATGGAATGGATGTGCTTATAACAATAGTTTTGAATATTGTTGGGATAAGCCAAGATATGCATGATTATTACCCTATGTTTATGACAAGATAGGCAATATTATTACCCTATGTTTATAACCTTTATAAAAAACATCAATTATTCCTCGAGCAATATGTACTTGGGCATAATGCTATTTTATGTGTTTGGTGTTTTATCAAAGAAAAATAAAAAAATGCTTGTAACATAAATTTATAACAAATTCAAGTAATAATAATAAGACAAATCTGAAACAACATTACACATCAAGTCCAAATGTGAGATAAAAAACCAACAATGATTTTAATAAATCAATTATGAATTACAACCAAAAAATTTCTCTTCATACACCTGCATGGGTAAGGACCAAAGTAAGACTTAGAAGTCAAAGGTAGAATGTTACATGACACGAAGACCACTGATGTCTTTTAAGTAAAGACCAAGACTGAGAAAAGCTGGATCAACAAGACACAAATGTACCACTGTCCTAACTCTGCAAAATAATTCTAATCATCACTGAAAATTAATTCAGAATTCAAATTACAATTAACATACTATCAAAACAAATGATTGACCTTTGGAAGCATCTCAAAAATCTATGCTTCTTAGTCCTTCTCATTGCCACCTTCACTGAAACCCTACTATCAACAAGAAGATTTATCCTTCAAGTAATTAAAAAATGAATGAAATATAAATGTAATCTCACTTCAAAGAAAGAGCAAACCTTCTTAGAGTTTATGCCTCTCTATTCTCTCGTCCTTTGTCCCTCCATCAAGTCCTTCTTTTATTCCTCAAAATGTAGTTTGATTAGTTTCGACTACATTTAGTTCGATAGTTAACTAACTTTAGTTAAGTGGGATACATTTTTAAATAAATAATTATAATAAGGGTTTTTATAAATAATATATAATAGGTGGTGACCCCCTAAATAAATTTATTGTTTAATTTTCAAAGTATCCCCTTGTACCTCCATAATTTCAAAATGCATACCATCCATAAAATCAATTCACATTCCACGACCCCATGAAAAATAAAATTGCCATAAATACACCTGTAACTCCGAAAATGATATGAAATATATCAAAACATCGTCTGCTGTCCAAAAATAAAAGTGCAAGTATGCCATCAATAAGCTGCCATATAAATTCATCATAAAATAAAATTAGAATTATTATTTTTGTGGGCGGCTGTCCTCCTCTGTTCACTGTCCTGAGATGAATCCACCCTATGTGTCTGTAAATCTGCATTGGTAGAATTCTTGTCTTCATTTGATGATGCTTCAAGGTACATATCACCAAATGTGATATTCCTAGGCTCATGATTTTGGGGAATGGAATGTGAGGTAACAGAGTGAGAATATTTCTTTGATGAAACAAAGCTATGTGAGCAAGTAGGTTGCTTCCCTTTATTTGGTTCAGGCTCATGAGCTAAAGATTTGATTTTATTAGGTTGTTGAGATGACAGTGCATGTGAAGCCATGGAAACAACATGTTGAAGTTATTGCTTAGGATGAGGTGGAGGTAGTGGTAAAGATACATTAGGCCAACCATGATGACGAGGTTGAGGATTATGAACTATTTCATTCCAGCCATCACTAATTGGAATTTCAGGATGCAAATACACATGTGGATCTCCAAGAATGTTGGTGATGCTAGGATGAGGTTGTAATGGAGGTCTGACAGGTGGTGGAGGAGGATTAAAATATCCTTGGCTTGCAAAATTATGAAGACTAGTTTGTAGGAGTTGAATAAACTCCTTTGATTCCACATCAAAATGAACATAGAATCTAAGTCTCTTATTTCTACCCCTCTTCCATCCAACTTGCTTCCCTCTGTTCCAATTTCCTCTATTTCCCTTGTTATTTCTATTAGATCTGTGGCTACCCCGGCTGAAAAAATCCTTATAATTAATCATGAAGGATATATTAGTGTAAACAATATCAAGTAAATCATCAAACATAACTTTGCATTTGACATAATTTTAAAACATGACTTTGACTCAATCAACAATCAAGCATGCAAACATTAGGGAGAAGTGAGGGAAAGGGAAAACAAAACCAAACAATTGCTTTTCATTTAAACATTTTCCAAACTACATATAATTCCTTCTTTGACATACTGGCATTCATTATATGAACATGGGAAATATAATGAAATTAGGGAAGGGGTGAAAGGGATTTGCAATGAGTGTAAAGTGAAAGTGATGAAAAAGAATGATACATGTTCATAATAACAACATATTGATAATGAATCTTCAACCAATATCT
Source organism: Picea glauca (assembly GCA_000966675.3). Taxonomy (NCBI): domain Eukaryota; kingdom Viridiplantae; phylum Streptophyta; class Pinopsida; order Pinales; family Pinaceae; genus Picea; species Picea glauca. The sequence continues at coordinate 419,671 of JZKD02S0418424.1, read as the reverse complement.
CATAATTTATACTCCATGTCATTCATTAATCAAATCACATATGTCATGCCAAGTATTATTCACATTGATTGTTAGTATGCCCATTATCCTTCCTTCTTAAATTTACTTTTATAACCTGGGGAAGAACATGAGTTAAAATGAAACATGATATTGAGAGTTTAGGAATAATTCATGTAAAGTGGAAGTATGGAGGAATTGACCTTGAAAATAAATAAAATTAGCAACAATCATAACCTTTTGTTGACGGGAGAATTTGACATGCCATCAACTGGAAGAATAGATCCAGTCCGGGGTTGTCTAAATAACCCAAGCTGTTTGTGTAACGACCCTGCTTAAATAGACGTATAGGATTATTAATTATAATTAATTTAATAACCTAACTATCCTAAAAGATTAGCTAAACAATAATTATTTCTTAAAATAACATTAACTAATTTATTATTATTAATTAGTTATTCATGATTGTCAATGATTAATTTAAGTATTAATTAACTCATTAATTAATAAGGTNAAGAAATAAAAAGAGGATAATAAATTATATAGTTAAATTAAGTTACGTACCCAAAAAGGGATAACATATTAACTACAAGAGGATAAAATAATAAAGGAGAGGATAAGGGGCATTAATGAGGGGTAGGTAAGGGAGTAAAGGTATAAGTCGGTGAAGGAGGAATAGGGAGGGGAAGGAGGTTTATGGGAGGTCATTCTACGGGAGATGGGGGATTGATTTTGAGGGATCTTGGATTTTTGCAGAGAGGAGTGGAGTTTTGGAGTGGGGATTGTATCAGTCAGGCACCGGGGTTGCTGGAGGTTTTGGGCACGGGGGCCAGGATATCCATATGATATCCTGGAGCTAGGAAGTTACCTAGTTGGCAGGGTGGAACTAGGTTTTGGGTAGCGTTTACAGTGCAACAACGATCAGCAAGGCAACAACAAGGTAGCAAGGCGAGGCGAATTAGCATTAGACCCAGGTAATTTAAGTTGTGTACTTGTTTTTGTTGCTATAAGATTTTAATATTCGTTTTTAAATTACATGTGTATGTACTCAAAATAAGGAATATATGAAATTTTGATGTTTTGCTCAATTAAAAAAAAATAATGAATTTTTTGAAATTAATTCTGTTACAATTCATGTAATTATTAGGCATAAAATCTATTCGGCTCCTACAGTTTGGTGTAACCCATTCTGACGGGTTTAATGGATCCGTTAGCCAACTAGGGTCCTAAAAATAATAAAGGAAATGAAACTAATTTAAAATCTATGATTCTAACAAACGATATATTACTGACTAATGTTTATTAAAAAGAAATGTGAATATAAACAATCTATATACAGGTTACAAGGTTTGCATGAAATCTTGTGAAAATAATTGTTTGATAAAGTTTCCGAATCAAATATGAACAACACCTTTTTTTTTTTTAAAGATATTAAACAAATAAATACTAAATGAATACGATTGAAACAGTGACACAAAAATAGTGAAAGATAATTAATGTAATCATTGTTTCATTCATAAACAACTCTAAATAAAATAAAAGAATGCATCTACTAACCTCTAACTGATAAGTCAATTGAGTTTATCTTCTTGTGTTGTATGTGCTCCTGCCTATACTGTTGTTAAGGGAAACCTATAACAAAACAATACTAGCACTTCTAAAATACATTCAAAGAAGTATTTGATATTGGAGTAAATTGATAACAACAAAAATACATCTAATTAAAAAATCATGTGATCTTAAGATGATCAATATTTAAGAATGAGAGAAAACTTAGATCTGAATATTGATATTATCCAATATTTAACATTAAGAATAAATTAAAAAATAATCAAATGATAGATCACTCACACATAAAAATGGAATAAGAAATTATGGACAACATATAACATTTAACAGTATGAAAACACCATATGATGACAAGCTAAAGCTAAAATCAACCATAATAACATTCTCATAATACAACAGTAATGAAAGAACGAAATGGAATAAGCATCACACAGGTCTAAAGCTAAAGATGAATTGCTTTTCCATATTCTTTCTCAAAATCACATGCCCATACTGTAGTCCTGGAAGAATTTTTGGGATAATAAATTCTTAAAGATTGAAAAAATTAATATATAAATGATAGCAATTAACCATGTATTGATAAAAAAGACTAAAGCTAATTTAAATCAATGCACAATCAATTATTCAAAGAATATGAAGATATTATAATGAAAATAAAACCATTTTACTCACAGGACAAAAGCCATTAAGTAACCTGAAATTCCATATTCTTCTTTGAAAATACTCGTCCATTCTCCCAAAGATTCCAACCATCCGTTACTCCATTTGAAAAGAAGAAAAGTTTACAAAATAACTAATATACAAAAGAGAAAGAATAAAAATCCTCCTCTCAATTTCCTGGATCGCTTGTCTTTGATCTTTATCATATATTTATACAATGAATGAACAGTCTGGGTGTCACTATTAATTTCCGTCACCTGAAATTTGCCTCGTAAAGAGACATAAATATCTCTTAAATTGTGCATTTGTTTGGGAAACTTTTTACGCAGAAGGTAAACGGGTCCATTTGGGAAATAGTTTTTCAACCGTTTCTTCAAATTCCTCACGGTTTGGCTGTAATCAGTCCTGCAAAATCGCCTGTCTGATCTTGACGCCTTTCCAAATTTTATCTATTGTTTCTCATAAAATTATTTGTAACAATCCAATATTATTTTTGGATCAATCATCTTGAACGTATTTGGATAATAAAATCAAGCCATGATCAGATCCATACCAAATAACTGATAATAGAAACCTGTGAAACAAAAAGAAACCTAAATTAATAACCTAAAAATTGTGAATAAAACAAAATCTAGAACAATAAAATAAAAAATGAATTTAAACTAACAATAAGTTCTAAACAAACATTGTTTATAATTTTCTTTCAAACATGATCTTAAAATTCTAGAAGCTTCAAGTTAATAGAGAAGAGGAAAATATCAATTTTGGTTTTTACAAAATCAAACAAATGATAGATAATTCTTTTATTATTATTATTATTATTATTTTTATTTTGAAATGAGATGCAAAATGAAAAAAAAAATTAATTAATTAATATCACCAAATGATTTTTATGAAAATGAGAAACCAACCAAGATATTATTTGATGAAGTATTGAACATTATTCAAAATAGTCAAACTTGCTAATGGACAAAAGAAAGAACACATAATCATAATTTAAACGAAAGTAAACAGTTGATAAAAATTAACGTTTTTGTTTAAATTGATATTTTTATGCTCGTTTCTAAATTTTAACATATACTCTTGTAATGAATGTCTCATACTATAGTGACTATCTTAAGTTTGTCTCAAAGCAAGCCAAGGTATGGAACTATTTGAAAGGGTTGATTCTGTAGCTCATCATAATTATCAAGATTCTAATGGGGGCCCTTTAAATTTTGTAAAAAATTAGGGGTAGTTGTTGGATCCCAACACCTGTTTTCATCATTCATCATTTTTTTGTCATCCTTGACTTGTTCTTGGATGATGATTATATCATCTTGTAATTGTGTTTCATAAAAAAGTTCTCATGATTGAACTTCCAACTTGGCAGAAACAAAGAATTGATAATGTATATTTTCCAATTCATTTCTTAACCTTACATGTGATAGCTTTTATATGTCCCTCACGCACTTGAAAACTATTTATGCCAAACTCCCAACAACTTTTTGAATTAAAAATGATTTTATCTTATACAACATGGAGAAAAGAAAATGAAATTTAAATGATATATGATTTTTGGGATTTAGGGAATAATGTATGAAAAATGAAACACTGATAGATTTGGTCATGTGTATAAAATATTCCTTATTATTTTAAAGTTATAGCCTCGGTCATATACATATATTTTCCAATTCCAATGTGTGTTTAATTTTAACATCATCATGCCCATAAATAAATGACCAAACTGTGCTACCATTTCAACAACTAATTCCAACAAGTTTTGAAATGAACAAGTAGTGTAAAAACTTGGCATATAATTCGTCATATGATGGATTTGGTCAATTTAACTTGTTTTAAACCTAGCAACAAAAATCTTTCAATTCACCCAATCATGTTGTTATAAACTAATAACAATGTGAGAAAAAACCTTTTAACTTTAATGTTTAGAAATTGTCTTTCGATTATACCAAGTCATTGAGACTATAATTGACCCAATTTTTGTGACCTCGATAGCTTTGTGTATATACAAAAACACATAGGTCAATTAATCTGTTGCTTCAACTATATTTTTTTCAAAATCAAACTTATGAAATTTTATATTGTTCATACTCTATTTCTGGTGAAAGGATTTCAAATTTGTGTGTAAATATTTCATAGTTGAAGAGGATTCGAAACTGGGTATCCATTCAATTTCAACTTTTAATATGACCCTGCTAGAATATACATATGCGTTAACAGTCCTTAATTCACGACTTCAAAATTTCGAGCAACATAATCAACATCAAAACTAGCTATGCACAACATTTTAACTCAATCTATCAATGCATGACGAAGTCAATGGATTGACTTTTGAAATCCAAATTTTTCTTTATGAAGATTTTTTGAGACCTCAGTTCGAAATCATAGTAGGAAAACTTTATCACAATAATGTATGTATGGTTTTAGAATACAGGGTTTATAAACATTGCAAACAAAAGTAGGTGATACAACCTGAATATGGTTGTATTCTCAAAACCCACCATTTGTATAGGATGGAAGTTCTTAGTTTGGTGGCATTGAGTTAAATAAAACACTTATAACTCCACTAATTTTCATGTAGAATAAGAACCCCTCTTAAAACTTGAACTGTTTCTCAAAATGATATCACAAAGCAATTGTTGGCATCAAAACGAGGAAAACTAGCAAGGGAGAAAAAATGACTACTAGGAAAATGATGGGTTGAAGCAAATAAATAGTTTGTACATTTCAAAACTTAAATTAGGTTTTTCTAGGTGCATAATATTCAAACTATATCTTCATAATTTATTTTCACAGAACAACTAACTCAAACTCAAATTAATGAGAATCTTTTCAATAATAGAGTGACAATACACAGAGTGCGTATAACAAAATCTTAAAATCTTGTAGAGGAATTCAAGATCCATTTTGAAATTCGAGAGAAGAGAAATCATGTTTAGACAACAAACCAAAACATAACCATTCTTTAATTATATTGAAAAATAATCATGCATTCGATGAAGAACAAGCTAGAGGAAACATACCTTTTGTTACACATTATTTTGGTCATCTTAGTGATCCATTGACAACATGTGTTCATGTTCCCAAAAAGATCCTTTCTCCATAAGGAAAGTGACTGGCTTCCTTCTCCAAAAAAACCTATTAAGTAAGGTCTTCACATGCTGCATCATAAGCAGGGTGTGATGATGCTTGGTCATCACAATCTGCCCTAAAACTGGTTTGTGACATCTCCACAGGATGCTATACAGACGGGGTGCGACGATGTCAAAAGGATAAGAAAAGGTCGACCTTCATGAAAGTTCTAGAAGGGAATCTTCTATATGGTGAGGTGGCATCTGCATGGTTGGGATCCTACTTGCTTCTCTGATTTGGTGGGATAATCTTAATCTCTTTAAGCATCTCTCTTTCCCCTATATAAAGAGGGATTTCTCATGGAAAAGGCTAAGGTTAATTAAGGTTGATTCAAGCAAGATTATTATTGAGTAGGATGAGATTGTATGGATAATTCTACATTGGGTCATTCTTGAGAGCTTCATCTCAGTTCATCAAGTCATTGTGGATCTTCTTCATTCAATATTGGAGAAAGTGCGTGTGTTGGAGAAAAGGGTCATCAGAAGGGGACCTTGCAACATCAAGGCTATGGTTGTAATCTCCACTTTCATTATTATATAATACAGTGATATGTTTCTTTCCCATAAAACTCATCTCGTTTATTGTATGATTCCTTGATCACATACATAGGTTCTCTTTGAGTATGCTATTTTTCTTTCACTTTGGTTTGCTTGTGTTCCCTTGCAGATCCAACATCACAGGAGAATTGGAGTGGAGCTAGGATGACAACGACAAGGAAAAGCGATATTTAAACAGTATGTTGCATATTCCTTGTTAGATAGTAAACTCAATGTTTAGAGCTTAGGGAAAGCGTCATGTTCAGTTCTTTTTTGTTCTAGATCTAGGTGGATCTAGGGAGATATGTTTATGTCCACATTTACCAATAAGTCCCATAAAAAAATTGGTGACCATACTGGGGATACGACCTCCTTTTGATTTTTTTCTTCCCATTTTCCTTTAAGCTACCTTCTTCTGATAATTTTCATTCTCTGAGTCTGTGGGTGATCCATCTAGACTCCCTAGGTTTAGAAGTTCTTTTGGATTTTTTTTCTTTCTCCCATTTTTTCCAAATTTACAAAGATTGTCGCATTGTAGTTTATTGACAGCCTGCGATGACCCTGAGATGTCGCCCCCTGCTTAGCTAATCCAATGCGAAGACATCACACTCTGCTTTGCCAGTGGCCTGCGATGACCCTTGCTTGTCGCACTGTGTCTTATGCCCAACCTACGATAACTTCTATAGGTTTTGATGGAGTGAGTCATTCTGCCTTTCACCACCCAAATTTGTCTTGAAAGCCCGGGGTGAACTTCCTATGCCCATGATTGATTGATTTTTCAAGTTTGGAGCTTGCTTGTAGTTGGTTTTCAGTCATTGAATGTCTTTCTTTGATTTTTGCAAGTTTTTGCTCATACTCATTGTCACAAGGATATAATCTCGAATCTTCATTTGAGTGTTTGTTTGAAAAAGGGTCTTTGGTTTGTCTTGAGTTTTGGATTCATTTTATTTGTCAGATTGTTTGCTGATTAAGAAACATTTTTGCTTGCTTATGTCAAGAGTTTTTCTTGTCTTTTCCATTTTGTTCACATTGTGAATTTGATTTGGGAATGGTATTGAGAGTGTTTTGATTTTCTTGGGTTGATTTTTCCTTTCGTTAGAACATCTCCGATTTTTTCTGAGAAAGGAAGAACCAAATTCATTTATTCTTTTAGCAATCTCTCGTAAGAAAATTTTTACATTCGAAATATAAGAAGAAATTGGAAAATTTGTAGTTCATGATTATTCAAAATTATGTTCATTTAGAATTAAGGAATTGCAATTAGTAGCTTTCTGTACTTCGAAAGAAAATACCTTCTTCCTACTGTAACTAGAGTTCATTGAATTGAAAAATTGCACATTCATCTCTTTGTGCATTTTATTGGGTCAAGGTCATAACATCAACAATTTCACTTCCATCTCCTTTTTTGAGTAGGCAACAACCTCTAAAATACATTGTAAATATAAAATTTAATTAGTAACTTTTATTTTCTATGGATATTTTACACCAACATTAGCTAGGATAGCGTTGTGTAATAGGTTGTGAGGTACACTCTCTAAAGCATAAAAACAAACAATAGTATCTTGTGATAGGGAGAGTTCAAATCCAATTGCTACATCTTGTCCTGAGAAGCCCTTCTCACACAAGGGTCAACCTGAGGTCGCATTGAGACTATTAAAGTTACTCACCTTGTTTTGTTGGTTTTGGTGTAGAGACTATGTGTATTATGGGGGTTGCTTGAAGGTATACCCACAATGATGAGTGGAAGCCTTTCAAGTTGATTTCGGGCTAGATACCTTGCCCTTGTGCGTGGATCAGACTATCGATTGTTTCCTCAGGAAACACTGTTGTAGTTGGTAACCTTAGTAGCCTATATCTTTAGGGTCTTTACACAAGGTGACTATGGAGGGGCAAGTCTTCATGGTACCTGGAGCTGACGTTGGCCAAACTCACTCGGGATCCTTGGAGGGTATACCCACGATTATGCGTGGAAAATTGCACTAGGGTGTAAGTCTGTTAAGCAGGTCGTCAACGTAACTTTTCCACCCGCTTATCCCAACCCATTCTTGTCTTGATTTCACGATGTTGGATTTCATCACCAACTAGTGGCCTCAAAATAAGAAGGTTTGTTTGCTTGGTTTGATTCTTAGATATTATTAGTGAGTGCTGTTTGTTTTCTCTAGCTGGCCATAGATTTTTTTCATTCTTTACTTAGTTCAACCAACATCGGCCTTCGCCATTCACGTAGGATTCAAGGGATGCCTCCGGAAGATCCGGAAGGATACCAACCTTTGCTTCCCAATTCACCAGAAGGCTCTCCAGAGGGAGTGGTCGATAACGAAGTTGCTTCGAAAGTCGGAAGAAAACACTCCCTGGAAGGATTTCGAAATGTTTCAGATTCATTAGAGGCTTTCTGCCTCCCTATCAATCTGGCATTGAGTGTTGTACGAAATCCACGTATTCTCTGGATGAACTCATCAGGAAAAATTGTTGTTGATGATAATTTTGAAGTACCTACCGGACCTAGCGCAAGATCTAGAGTAGAGGATCCACATTTTCATAGTGAATCGTTTAGGACCTCGACTCACACTGCCATAACTTCTAATCCTAGTTCTGTCCCTTTGACAATACGTGATCTGTATGGTAACCTAGGACCGATCCCCGATCGACCTATAGTATCACAAGTGCTTGAGACGTTCGTCACCTACATGGTACCTTTGGACCATTTCACTGGTACTACCAGTAGTGTCACCACCGTTTCAGACCAAATATTGATTGATTCTCACTCGATCCCTACTCTTCAGATGGCCCATTCTACTATGGTCTCGCAAGCTACCACGATTCCTACTGTAAATGTGGTTATATCCGAAGCTCTTATTGGGACACCACTTCCATCTAGACCCAATCCATCACTTTCCCCTAGGTATAGAGCTTTGAATGCTTCTGTTGCTATCCCTACCCAGGTTCCATCTGGACTTTTTGTTCCTCCTTGGCATAATGCTGCTGCTGGCTTTGTCCCTACACCTGCCCAGGTTCTCTCTGGAGGGATTTATGTTCCTCCTCCACCTTTTTTTGGAGGATCTGGCCCTAGTGGCTCCAATCCAGTTGGAGGCACCAGTCATTCATTCACTTCTGGTTACCAGAATCCTGTTGGAGGCCAATCTGAAGCTGGGGGAAACCTCAATTTGGGGATCAACCTCAGGTTGGAGTCCATAACCTAATGTATGGATAGAACACATGTGGATCACAATCTCAACTTTGGAACCTTCCTTTCCAAGGAAATCAACAACCGTATAGGGGGAAACATACTCAAGTTAACTCTTTTGTACCCCCTAACTTCAGCCAACCATATCCAGGTTCCTTGAATCCCACTTGGGGTCAGGGCATTCAAACTAGTCTCCCTTACCAAGGGAACCCCTCTACCCAAACCAACCTTACATGATATATGTCCCAAAACTCTCCACAACCAAGTCTGGAAGGAATGTCTAATTATTTGCAGACTTCTTACGGTCCTACTGGTATACCCACGAGACTTCCCCCTCAAAACTACTAGTTTCCACAAGTGAACCGACAATTTCCTTTCCTAGTCACTTTGGATTTACCTGATCTGTATAGTATTCTGAATGATCCTATATTACATTCTCCTCATTGGCCTATCATATTGGCCAAGTTATCATCTGAAATTCCTAAATTTGACGGTCGAGCAGGAGAAGATCCTATTAATCATGTTACGACTTTTCATCTGTGGTGTTCATCTAACTCCTTGATGGATGACTCCATCAGACTGCGACTTTTCCAATGAACTCTAACGGGTTCAGAAACAAAATGGTACATCGAGTTACCTCAAGGTTTATTCAATGATTTTAACACCCTAGCCATGGATTTTATGACACATTACTAGTTACCAATCCGATACAAGACGGGAACTGAAATTTTGAGTTCTTTTAAGCATTCCTCATCCACTCATATTTCTGATCACATCCACGAGTGGAGGAGAAGAATAAGTTTAATTAAAGTTCCTCTTCCTAATCAACTATTGGCCGAGTGGTTTACCAAATCACTCATTGGACCTATCACTCATGATGTCACCATGGGTGGTGTTGTCACTGAAGAGAAGACAATTAGTCGTGCTTAGTATCTTGATCTTGTTTATTCGCAAATGGGAACACTTTACGATTTGATCCGCGATGCTCCTCGTCCATCCACAAACCATACACCAAAACCTCTCGCAACCTCTCATTTTTTTGATGGTGTGATTGACACCTTCCACATTGAGACGCATTCAATCCACGCCAGTCACACCAATCCCAAATCCAATAATTCTAATGCACAAGATGCTCCTACTTCTACTCCTTCCACCGGTAAGACTGCTGAAGTTAATTCTGTTCAATCCACATCTGCCAGAAAGAATCAAAATAAAAAGAAAGGAAAGGGTAAGAACAAGGAGGACAATAATAATAATCCACAATTTGATAAAGCTAAAACACAAACCACTGATGAGAAAGACAAACATAAACCTTTTTACCCCTGCCTTATTTGCGGTGATGATATTTACACGAAATATTGTCTGAGATGTACCGAAGTTACTAAGTTCCTTCAAGGGACCGAAAAACCTTCTACACCTACCATTTTGTCACAACCTTTTCCTTCTCACCAACAATCCCAACTGGTCATTCATGACCAAGCTACCCCTTCTACTTCATCCTATGTCCTTATGTTTATTGGTGACTCTAAAAAGAACGAAGTTGCAATCGCAACTTGAGCCAAAGATTACTCTCTGTTAAAAGAGAAAGTTGATGACATACCACCTTCATTGGTTCAACCTTCTCCTTCAACTTCACCTCCAAATGATCCTCTTCATATCGAAAGACCGGGTCTCAATATAGTCCTTCGCCCTCCTCCCAAGGGAATTGTTCTAAAGTCTACGTTCAATCCTCATGCACATGCTGCACAAAACTACAACATTGTAGAAGATCTTGCACAAGCACCCTCTACGATGTCATCTCTCGAAGTCCTTCAAATTTTCCCAACTTAATGGAAGGCACTGTTAAAGGCCATTGATGGAATTGATCCCACAGATACTAATCTCATAATCTTTGACTTGGAAGATCATGTTCCAATGATTCCTCCTCAATTAGCATTCTAGATCCAAGTTGTTGTTGAAAAAAAGAATATCTGTATAACTTTTATTGATGAAGGAGCCTTGATTTGCGTCATGTCCATTACTTGTTGGAAAGCCATTGGCTCTCCCACTTTCACTGAATCACACAATACACTTAATGCCTTCAATGGTACAAGATTTAAAGCCTACGGTGTTCTTCCGTTGTTGTCTATTACGTTGGAAGGTAAATCGATCAATGTTGAGGTTGAGGTCTTCGATGCACCTCTTGATCATAACCTTTTACTTGGCCATAGATGGATTTATTCCATGCATGTAGTTGTGTCTACCCTTTTCCATATGGTACGTTTCCCACATCAAGGAAAGGTCATTACTGTTGACCAACTAGCCTTCTTTAATTTTGATTTCTGTACTAGCAACGCTCCTTTCATTTCGAAGACACCTCCTGGTTACGAGAATGTTGATTTTGGTCTTTTGGAAGATTCTACTTTGATGGGTGCATTTCCAATCCCACCACCCGATATTCCCCCTCCTTTTGTTGCCTCTATTAACAATCACTAGATCTTCTCCAATCACTCGATATTTCTTAGGCATCTCACCCACTGCCCCTCACGAGTCCTTGTGCCTATCAAAGGCACAGATAGCTMCAGTCTCTGAAGATCTCTAGGGATTACACCCACTAAAACTAAATGAACTACCAAGTGCTCTCTTAATCTCTAAGACATTCTCGATTGTTTGTCCTATCTCTCCTTTATAAAATAGGAGAGATCTAGGGATTACACTGCATGAAGATATACTACGTAAAGCACCTAAGTGGAGTGTAAAACCCTACCCTAATCCTATCTAGAATAGAAAGCCCAACTTGCATCAATAAATTTCTTAGAATAAAACACCCATGAAAGCAAGCGCCTCGCTCCTAAGGATCTACACCTTATTTTAAATATGGAGAAGCCTTTAACTCATGCTTTCCTAATTAACAACTAATACTTAAAAAGAAGATAGAAAAACA
>JZKD02S0418424.1:377182-391478 GCA_000966675.3 Picea glauca | reverse complement strand
TATAATTACGCTATTACTAATTCACCCCCCCTCTCAGTAATCCAACAATTTTTGCATGAGTGCTTGTACTTTTAGTGTATCATACTCTTGCGTGCTTTTTCGTTATTTTGTTTCAACCTTCAACTGCTTACCTTGTATTGTGCTTGGTTTCCAGATGTCGGTGTCTTCGCTACCCTACATTGGCTTCGCTGATGGCGCTAGTCGCAGTACTCATAACTTAACATCTGTTGCATGGGCAATCTATGCACCCACAAATGAGTTGATTAGTCTTCATGGTGTTTCCTTGGTCATGCAACTAACAATATCGCGAAATACAGTGCAATCATCGAATTATTGATCGATGCTGTGTCTTTTGGAATCCTTCATCTTTTTGTACACCTCGATTCACAGTTAGTAGTCTTACAATTGAGTAATGTCTACTCCATTCGAAGTCCTACGTTACTAAGGGTATAATTACGAATTTGCTTCTTGGAACGTCATTTTGATTACATTGAATACCAACACATTCCTAGATGTCTAAATACATTAACAAATGCATTGGCTAATTATGTGTTAGACAAACATTTGAGAAATTTATAAAATCCAATCACACTTTGTATATACAAGAAGTAATCCGGTAGAAGCCTCATATATATATAAAGATAATTTTTTTTTACAAAAAGTGTCTTTGTCCGAAGACCAAAATGTCACATGGCTTCATATACAAATATAACATCAAGGATGTTTCTCGCGATAACATGCGACTGCTCGTGATACTCTACAAAGCAGTCGACCGATGGACGCAGATACGCCCACTGTATGGTGCTAGTAACGCCTCAGGATCTCATCAATAGAGGCATCTGAGACATTCATTGTCAGCCCCTCCAAGTTTTGTTCTATAGCCTCGTAGTCAACAAAGGCTAATCCTGCTACCTCGACTCTCTCCACTCACCTCTGAATGGGGGATGAACCTAGAGGTTGATGAGGTCCCACATCTGCAACATCAAAGAGATTTTTGATTAGTCATCGGATAAAAGACATAAAAAACATTTCATATTTAAAAATTACAAAAACATTATAAAAATAAAATTTACTTTTTACCTATGTTCCCCCATTGAGAACCTTCAGGAATGACCAAGTCTGGATCACCTCAGAAATCTAAGCTGACATATGCGTAGTCATCTACCATAATCATCTGGGGTGTCAACCAATCAAAGAAAACATCATTATACCTAACGATAGGCCCAGTCACATGCCGAGCCATGAGGTCACACTACCTATTCATTATTGGATCCTATGGGGCCGATATGCCCCACTCTACCTGTAGGCGTAAGTGCGGAACCCTCTCCAGGAAGAAGGACACCAAAATCGACCTGTATCCGAATTGTTTCAATTCACCTCTCCTACACTTAGTCAACTATTTCTTCATGTTTCTGAGAACCCCATCACTCCAGTTGAAAACTCAGGGCTACATGCATTCCAACGCATACTGAAAATCTCTCTAAAGGGCCATATGGGGAGCTGTGCTCCCCTCCATACGCGCGATGGTGTATAGGATAGTCCATAGAGGTAAGTCACATACATCTCAGATAGTGACCTTTCCGCTATGTCTCTCAATGCTTGACACACAATATGCACTTATATAGTGGCTCATAGGTTCGCCACCTCCTCTGTTACCCGTCAGTGTGACTTGAGCCCCTTGACAAGACAACCCGATCAAGAAGTATATATCTTCGATATCTATCTCAAGGATGTGAGCCCCCACACATAATACCTGTTGGTCTACGTCCCACATATGGACTAAGTACTCTAGTAATCTCAACTAGGCCCTCATGCCATGGATCTTGAAGAATTTTAGTAGTCCACACCACCAGAGGGAATTTACTGTTCCTGGGTCATTCCCAACAAAGTAATATTCATCCTCATGTTCTCTCTCTCGCCATTCCAACATCCTTACTATAGAAAACCTGAAATGGAACATAAGAGAGGGATTATAATCTTCATCTTTCTCCTGGACACTTTTTATTGGCAGAAGAATATTAAAAACATTTTTGTTTTGCACATGTCGCAGGCTAGCTAGCCCGTACAATATAGATTTGTTGCACTGTAGCTTAAAGGCCACATGTGATGACCCTGGGTTTTCGCAGGGCACGATACAGGGCGCTTGCGACGACTTCCGGGCGCAAATACCCTAGAAAATGCAACCTAAAAAGCCATTTCTAACCAATGAAAAACAAATCCATGAAGAGTTGAAAGAGATGAAAATTACCCATCATGCGGAGACCGTTCGCCAAATGATCAACCATGCCTTCCGCAATCCGCAGTGGAAACTTGAGCTAAAATGAGGGTTTTGGAACAAAGTTTGGGTGGAGTAACAATGAAATGGTAAAAAGAAGTTTTTACCCCATTTTATTAACTTTTTACTTTTCCATTTCATTTTTTTATATTATTTTATGTATTTCACCTAAGCCCTAGACTTCTAATGGTGTTACAAGAAGTTTTTACCCTATTTTATTAACTTTTTACTTTTCCATTTCATTTTTTATATTATTTTATGTATTTCAACTAAGCCCTAGACTTCTAATGGTGTTACAAGTGTTTGATTTTCCGCAGGTGAGAAATCTAGGATTGGAATTTGAACAAGGATACATCTTTTGGGTTTTATTTTATACATTTGTCATTTGTACAGATCCTTTTAGAGTTTTTCAGGAAAAACTCCGATCTTAGTTTTTTCTCTTTCTCATGCTCGTAAATCAATGAGAATGTAGTCGAGTATACTTCTGTCATTTTTTTGTACTCGTGATGGTAACACAAAAAACAACACCCATGGAGTATCCTTTAAGCTCTTTTCACACTCCATAAAAATAAAAATATTGCCGAGCGACCTTGTTCTTTTCATGCTCGTAAAAGTATTTGAAGAAAACATTTGATGGGTGGTATATTATCACTTTTTTGGTCTCATCAAATAAACTTATGAAAAATGAACTTGTGGAGTCCTCTTTAAGTGTTTTTCTCTCTAAACATGGAACCCCCCCAAGTTTTCTCTCTTTAGACTCATTAAACAAACATCGAAAGACCCATATGGGACCAAACCACTCCTTATGGTTCATTAAACATACTTCGAGAGACTCGTCCGACGGATGAGATTACATCAACAAGCATATGTTATCCTCCTCAAGCTTGCGTAAAAATAAAGAGGTACTCACCAGAAATGGTGGGGGGGAATTTGGGAAATAAATGTGTCTCTGTATCCATGTTAGTGGCAGTAATAGTTGCTCTTGAACATGACACCCCCCTTCATCGTTGCATCTAGGTTGGGAAATCCATTCGCCTCTCGTTTGACCATCCACATGTCCATATGTTGGGTCCTCCTCAAGTAAATGATGCAAAGACCATTGTCCTATCCTTCATATGTTCAAGAGAATTCCAGCCTTTATAAGCCTCTTATTGAGTCAACCATCTGCAGTTATAAATTTTCTACCATGTCGGCCTTCCATGTGTCAGTTTCAAATAATTTCATACTCTGATCTATTCCAAAAATGTTACTTATTTCATGTCATTGATGGGGGATACATCAAGTCCCTCCTGTGACGAGTCTTTTCCTGTCGACTTCAGCTCATTATCCAGGAACAAGACTTAAAAATTATTCAGTGCCTTAGAACCTGCATGCCTCAATGGAAGGTTTCTTCACTTTCGACAATGGGTTCACATCATTGGCCCCTGATTGGAAGATTCTTTTGAGTGTTCGACTTCAACTCCTTTATTCACACTCGTTGGATTGTACTGGGGTACCTTATGAGTCATTGACATCAATGGTGATTTCCATCGCACTTGTTAACGGTTCTCATCATTGATCGATAATCAAGTGGTTTCTACCATGTTCGACTTCAACACCTATAATCACATGGTTAGATTCGTACTTAGAAATGACGAGAATGAAGACCCTGGGTCACACCATTCTGGTCCAGGTTGCAATGGAGTATTCATGATTTGTATTGACACATAGATCCACTTTGTATGTCTCGTGGCTATGTCTTAATTTGAGTAATGTTAGAGCATAGATCCACAGTGTATTCTAGGTGGCTATGCCGATTCACCTTGACATGGATCCACAATGTATATTTAGTGGCCATGACTCATTTGATGCTTTGTAATCTGAGTATGGGAATGCCGACCTCGGACAATGGTATATTATTATGATGATGCTTGACTGTTTGGAGGTTCCTGATTGGTGCACTATTTGTTTTCGACACACATTCTACAAAGTATTTCGGCTATCACGAGTTCCAGCCTCATACTTTGGGGGGCATTTTGTTACACATTATTTTTTTCATCTTAGTGATCCACTGACAACATGTGTTCGTGTTCCAAAAAATATCCTTTCTCCATAAGGAAATTGATTGGCTTCCTTTTCCAAAAAACCCTATTAAGGAAGGTCGTCGCAGGCTGCATCATAAGCAGGGTGCGACGATGCCTGGTCGTGGCACTCTGCCCTAAAACTGGTTTGCGACGTCTCCATAGGCTTCTCTACAGCTGGGGTGCGGCGATTTCAAAAGGATAAGGTGAGGTGGCATTCGTATGGTTGGGATCCTACTCGCTTCTCTGATTTGGTGGGATCATTCTAATCTCTTTAACCATCTCTCTTTCCCGTATATAAAGAGGGATTTCTCATGGAAAAGGATAAGGTTAATTAAGGTTGATTCAAGCAAGATTATTATTGAATAGGCTAAGATTGTATGGAGAATTCTACATTGGGTCATTCTTGATAGCTTCATTTCAGTTCATCAAGTCATTGTGGATATTCTTTATTCAAGATTGGAGCAAGTGTGTGTGTTGGAGAAAAGCCTCATCAGAAGGGGACCTTGCAACATCAAGGCTATGGTTGTAATCTCCACTTTTATTATTATATAATACAGTGATATGTTTCTTTCCCATAAAACTCATCTTGTTTTATTGTATGATTCCTTGATCACATACATAGGTTCTTTGTGAGTATGCTATTTTGATTTCACTTCGGTTGGCTTGTGTTCCCTTGCAGATCCAACATCATAGGAGCACTGGAGTGGAGCTAGGATGACAACGACAAGGAAAATAGATATTTAAACGATATGTTTCCTATTCCTTGTTAGATAGTAAACTCAATGTTTAGAGCTTAGGGAAAGTGTCATGTTCTGTTCTGTTTTTTTCTAGATCTAGGTGGATCTAGGGAGATCTGTTTATGTCCGCATTTATCGATAAGTCCCATAACACCTTTATTGAGCACTTCAAATACCTTTTATAAACTGGTGAAACAATTTTCAAACTACCAAAGTTGATCTCTAGGACTAGACCATCACTTTAGCAAAAACTCCAATAGAATAATGAAATGAAAAAACAAGTGAATAGGTGGTAAACTCTGACGCGAGATGTGAGTATAAAATCCCATGTTCTTGGTCCTTGGACATTAAATGTATAATGATCCTTACATTGTGAAAGATACCAACCAAAAACCACGTCATTTTCCACTCTCACATTAACTAATATGGAAACCAATTATCAAACAAGGAATAATGCCACACAAGTAGAGGATCACATTCCTTTTTGGCTAACATTAAAGACATCATGTCTGTCGACCAAATAACAACTTAATGCTACAACTAATGTTCCATCTCATTAATAGAGTATACAATTAATGCATCTTCATGCTCTCCAAATCTTTTAATCCCATAACTTCAATATTTATACGAATTCTATACCGTATAAATCATGAAATTTCATATTTCAAAGTTTATAATCAACAATATCATACTTTCCATGCAAGTTGGTAAGAACGATATGGTATGTAATGTATGTGATATACAATCCGATGCCATTTGAGTTGCACAAAATCTTTGCATGCTAGACTATATCACATTATGATATATATATATATATATATATATATAATGAATTTGAAAATCCTTTAAAATCATAACCATATAGTTTATCACCCAACCATCGTGGCATGCAATTGTTGAGATGATGTGTGCCTTTGCCAATAAATATAACCAAAATATTTTGATACTTGATATCACCACAAACATGATTTTCAAGAAAATAATCACCATATAATAACACCTTATGAGTATGGATGTATGCAAGATAGGATACCTTTGTAAAGCTTTA
This sequence comes from Picea glauca, assembly GCA_000966675.3. Taxonomy (NCBI): domain Eukaryota; kingdom Viridiplantae; phylum Streptophyta; class Pinopsida; order Pinales; family Pinaceae; genus Picea; species Picea glauca. The sequence continues at coordinate 385,355 of JZKD02S0418424.1, read as the reverse complement.
TGGGCACAACCTTTCTTTTTCTTAGCAACTATATCAGAAGTGGAACCCGTAATCAAACTGAAGGAAGAAAACATTATCATTGTGTAACATAGATGAAGCCATTATGTACTTTTCAGTAGATTAGTAATGCTTCTATATTGGAAGTACTTGAAAATAAACATCCGTTCTTTCTCCCTAGGGGTTCCCACCTACTAGCTATATATTTACATCATAATATATTTATATCATAAATAGTAAAAAACTTAAATTGTATCTTGCAACTATGTGCATGCTATGCTATTGGTGGCGATTTTATGAGTCAACATAATCTACTAGGGAATCCTTGTTCACAACTATGATGATATGGCATGGGCAACTCCATAATTTGCATTTATCCCATCCAATGAAATTATGCTCTTAACATTTAAGTGTTGATCGTATCAAGAGTAGGTTTTCTTATTAGACCCTACCTCAGGAAAGGGACTATAGCAATCACCTCGATGGTTTATGCCTATTAATGGGTGTAATCTGCTACAATAACTGGTGCAATTTGTATGTTTGTTTTATAGTTTCATAAAGTTTTTTGAAAATTCATTTTTAAATTTATTTATGGTTGAAAATAAATCATTTTTTTATTTCTCCAATTTCACACATAAAATTCTTTATTGGTCCAATGCTCAGTGATGGGACATTAATACCGTGGTGTATGCTATTTTTTTTCTTCAATCGTCAGAGTTTATAAATAAGTTTTTTTTGTGTCTCGCCACCTTCATAACATGTTGCTCAACTCTTGCCACCTCGTAACATGTTTCTCAGACCCTTGCAACTCCTCATCCCCACCTCGCCACCACCTCAAAGGTTGGATGAAGGTGCATGTATAATTTTACTAGAAACATACCTAAGCGGATTTCTGAAGAGTCTGAAGTTTTTTCTGTTGCAGCAAAGTCTCTAGCGCTAGATCATTCTCCCAATTCATTGCAAGTCAGCGATCCAACAGTCCATCCACCAGGGTTCATGGCTCACATCTTAGCTTTGGTATGACTAACCAGGGTATGATCCAGTTGCTTTGACATAAGCAATAGTTTATCCAGGCCCAATGGTTCTCTCTCTCTACCATGTAGAAATCCCAGCCGTACCAGCCCTAAATCCTAGCCAACCCAAGATCTATGAAATTTAGTTCTATGGCCATGTCACTAATAAGACAGGATCAACACCAGGCAATACCATAGCTTGGTGGAATCTATCTATCCTAACCCTGTTGACGACAAGAGGTAATAAAGCTTCTAGGGCCCTTCCCTTTCCTACCCTCCTAAGACAGCAGACACCAACAAAGACATGCAATTAGTTAGCTACATATCGCTGGCATGCACTGGGATAAGATTGAATACATGTGCAATTGTATTCCATGAGTTTGGTCGATATGCTCATTGAGGAGAGCATAACAGGTTACCTTGTTTCACTCTTTTTAAAGTTATATCTTTGAACAGATAACTCTATGAGAGTTATTTCAATATCTAAATTTATGTATTGTTATTCTTGTTAGTGTGAATGTAATAGTACCTGAATGTTTGAATGTAATAGTACCTGAGTACATGGGATGCTGGTGGTGCTCCTTCTTTGTGCTCTGCTCACAATGCTCCTTGATTTCTACGTGGCATACCTGCAGAATTTGCGATGCTCCTTGATTGCTAAAGTTATATGTCCTGAGTCGAGAACACTGTAAGTTCTAACACATTGTACAGATATATGGAAGAATTTCCTCTGAACAATCGGATAATCAGAAGTACTGGGGAAATGTATACATAAGTTCTAGATTATGGGGATATGTGTGAGCAAGCAGAATGGTAAACGTCTCTTCTTGTGGTCGATAAGCCCAAGGCTTGGATGAGCCTAAGAAACAAACTTTAAGTTAGTTTCTATATTGGGGAAGGTGAACCCAATATAGAGTAGAAAAATAGAGCTTTCCCAGACATTTTTCCTGAAAAATGGAAGAGATAGGAAGGTGGTCTGAAAATCTTGACCTTATATAAAAGACCTTCCTAAAACGCGGCCATTTCCTCTTTTCATTTATCGATATATTCATTTATTGATAATCCTGTGACATTTAAACATATATCTCATGTTTTCAAGGGTTATTCTTTTACCCCAAAGTTTTTTCATTACTGTCTGATAACTTCTGTGTATCACATAGATCCACTTGCACACTAGATTTGTATGGATGCTCTCCGGTACACAGTCTAGCCAACGAGAACAAACAAATAAGTCCCTCAAAAACTACACGATTTCTTCTAGGTTCTCTTTTCTTGGGAAGGAAAGGGTGACTATTTACTGCTCATGTACACAGTCAAACCAATGAGAACAAACAAACTAGGAACCCAAAATAGAAACATAAAACACTTTGCCACCAAAACCAAGTATAGAATAAAACCACTTGATAGAGCTCACTCACAATGAAGACCAAAATCCAAATGAAGACTAGAATGAAAAAATGAATTCTTTGTCCAAGAAATAGAACCCACCCAGAAATGTGAAAATGAAACCCAGAGCAACCCACAGGCTGGAAACTAGCCGATGCTCACAACCCAGTGCAACCCACAGGCTGGAAACCACCCAACTCACAAGCTTGATGGTGTTCAGTTGTCCCGGCAGAAATACCACCAATAAATTCCTTTTTAGTGACACACGCTGCCTTTTCCATGACACTTATCATCTTTTCAGTGACACGTGACTTCTTTTCAATGACATGTATTGATTGAGTTTTGATCAGATTCTCAAAAAATATATAACGATGTAATGAAGTTCATAAAAATCATTTCCAGTTAAAGGGATATTCCTTTCATTGAATTTGTATGCAATTTAATTGTTTTGGCAGAGAATTTGTGGCCCGTAGACGATCTTTTTGTTAATTAATGGCATGTTTCGAAAAAGATAAGCATATGAATTTATAGATTTCTCCGACAGAGTAAATTCCCCACAAATATATATTAAAAACTTTTACTGGCGTGACTGAACCATATAAATTCTATATATGCCAACTTTTATACTTTTCACTGTACTCTTTATTTTGTTTTGACCACTCCAGCCACTGAACTTGACCCTGTAAATTCTACACTTTCTGGTTATTAGTAAAGGTATATCCGAATATTCTTGCATGAAGGTAAGTTCCTATCCCATTGTCCGAATATTCTTGCATGAAGGTAAATAATATAAAAACATTATGCTTATCTCTAGTTTGTCCACGAAATAATATACAAATTCCAACATATTATAAAAAAAAAATAAGTTTGTTAAAATATTTTTAAAGTTGGAAACCTTTTCCATGTTTGTTAAAATATTTTTAAAGTTGGAAAACCGCTTCACTATCCCAATGATGCGACGGATGAGACCTTATTTGACAGTGATATGTGGAAATTTGATACAGAAAAGTAATATTTTAAACTTTGGAACCCTTTTACATGCTCACTTAGAAAAACTGATAATTCATATCTTAATTCAAAATTTTTCTGCTTAGCAACTACTATTTCCCTTGTTTATAAATGAACAAATTAATAAAAACACTAATAACTTCCTTAAGCATCTTCTCCCATGATGTTTACTGGAGAGAATCCAAATATAGTTTGGTTTATATTTACACATAACTAAGGAGGTGAAAAAGACAATACTACAGGTCGTTGAGAATATACAAATATATAAACAAATATAACATATTAATTAATCCTTTCTTTACTCTTTGGTTCATGCATTTGGTTAATAATAAAAAAAAAATTTATTTGTTTGAATTTTTTTTTTAAGTATTTTGAAAATAATTAAGAAAAACATTTTCAATAAAAATATCAGAATTATAAATCAACATAATGTAATTTTAATTAACATCCGATCAATAATAATAATAAAAAAAAATTATTTGGTTGGTAATTTTTTTTAAAAATATTTTGAAAACAATTAAGAAAAACGTTTTCAATACAAATATCAAAATTATAAATCAACATAATGTAATTTTAACTAAGATTTGTAGTTATCCTTCAATGTTATCAACAATTCCTATATAAACAAAGGAGGCATCGTTTAACCAAATGAGATTGGTAGAATATTTTTGTCAAATAGATTGCAAACGACCTCTATATTATTAACTATTTTAAAGTCTTAAATCTTATATAACACATAAACATAATTAGGGACATCAAAAAACGATCATTGTCAAAATCTAGGGTTAATATTAATAGTGATCATATCTCTTCTTTCAAACTTATTAAGTATAAAAATTACATTTGTCTAAATTCCAATTCAACCATCACTTGTTATATTATCATTATCATAGTGATATCCATTAAAATTTGAAACACAACAATGAATTCTAACCTTCCAAAAGGTGAAAATCCAAAATCTTTTTTTAAGAAAAAGATTAAAAAACAATCCATGTTGATTTTCTTCTTAAATGTCCACTATAGTACATGATTGTGAGTTGTGGTCTATCAAGGAATAAAAATCCACACATGTTCTCATTAAAGGGAGTAGGTACATTCATTGTCATGCAAGTTCTATCACCAACAATAAAAAAAAAAATCATTAATTTCCATTAGAAACTTGCTGAGATGGTCTTTAAAATGATTAATCTAGCTACACACCAAATATATAAACATCTAATATTGGCATAGAAGAATTAAAGTCTTGCTCCAAAGAAAGAAAATATTTTCAAAAGACAAAGTGGACATCAATCCTCCTCACTCAAAAAATTCCTTTAAATTCTTAGGTATAGTAAGAGTTAGAAAACCACATCGAACCACAACTATTACTATAAATCATAAAATCTTTTCTCTCAAAATATTTTCCAAGAAAGAATACCATAACTCCCCCATTCAGATTCCTTAACATTATCTAAATTAGATTTACAGAAAAGTGACGCGGGCATTGGTGCAACTCTTCCCCTGGTGCACGATGACTAGGGTTTAACCCTGGTTGCGTGTGGCGAACCTGTTGCATGTTCTCCTTTGCCCTCAATGGAAACGACCGTGTCCTTCTCTACGGGAGCCCCAAGAGGTGGGGATTTTCCCTCCTGCTCGGGGTCCAACCCAGTCTCTGCTTCAAAATCTGGGGCCACTTTCCGTGAGGTTATTCACTGGAGCTCTTCTCTCCCTTCGTTGTCTTTTATGGTTCAGGAAGCCCCTCCCGTTGTCATTCCTATGGGTCAAGATACCGAGGAGGAGGAATAATACTACATATCTGTAAGTTTGGTCTGTTGTTTCAACAGTTTCCGGCCAAAGTTAGTAGATCTGAACAGTTAGATCTCAACCACATGGATTCCTATTATGCAACAACAAGATTTCATTCATCCCTACTGTTAGCACATATTTTTGATAGAAGGGTGTTTTTTCATTAGGAAATAACACCTTGGTGAAAAAATGCAGAAAAGGGGGTGCTTGCACAACCCATCTTATATTTTTATCCTAAGTTCATTAGCGATTTGAAAGTTCGGTGCATTGTGCTAAGAAGCATGTGGATCTAAGCGGCTGAGCATGGTGTGCTCAGATCCATGGTCCTAATTCAATATCGGACCCCCCCCGACCTTCTGCCTTTAACGGGGGGTTGTTCGAGCTGGTGGTTTTCTGGTGCGGCCCCCCCACTATCGTGTCACCTCCTCAGTAACTCAGACACCCCCCCCTCACGCTTTACCACTTACCACCTACTCCCCATCCGAGCTAACCACCGTACCACCTTCCTATACTGCCCTCGCTCTCTCCGACAACTGTCCTCCACTCACATCACCCGCGCACCTGCCCCCTTTCTGTTGTCACATCTCTCCCTCTCACATCCCAACATGTGTCCCCCACTCATCCTCCATCTCACCTCCATCATGATGTCGTGGCCCCCCCTGACCAATCACACCCCTCTACCTCCGCGTCCTTTCCCTTTGCAACATCCCTCGTGTATGTACACCGCAACTGCCACATACTGGAGCTCACGCATTCCCAGTCACCACCAATCACAACCTTCCACATGGACACCATTCACTCGTTGTAGCCTGTGAATGTGCGCCAAGATTCTCGCCATCTCCCCATCGTTAGCGTCCATGTCCGCTTACCAGTGTTCCCTAAAAACGTCCAACGATGATCCAAGTGGTAGAGGTTCAGAGTGCGACCAACACGTTTTTCAGGCGCTAGGTTGACTTAGGCCCCGTCCTATTCCCAATGAAGAAAGTTAATGAAGTAGGGGGAGGTGGTTGAAACATCGTCTCCCCCCATAAATGGAAATCTTGAAAAGGTTTGTCAGACTATCTGAGCTCGCGTCCGATAGAGAATTGCATGCGCAGTCTGATATAGAAGGTTCAGATGTAAGAGATCGCGTTTGACAGGAGACTGCATGCATAGTCTACATAATAGACTTAGAACGTAAAGCCTTCAATGCCTTATTCAACCGCTCTTCTGGTGGTTGTAGTCAGTCCTGAGTATAAAGATGTAATTTTGATATTTTGTTAAGGTCTATGGTTGAGCCAGGATCTTGTATTGTAAAGTTTTGATGAAGCTCTGGTTTTCTGGTTGTGTAGCTTGATTTAAGACTTCTTGTTTAATGAAAGTCAACTTTCCTCTCCATCTTATTTGCTTCTAATAATGAAGTGTCCATGTTTGACTGATTCAAGTGGATTTTTATAGCTGCATTGTGATGGATGTTTGATTATAGTCCTGTTATAACGTTCTTTAGTTTCCTGAAAATCTCAACCCAAGAGGATATTGTGTTTGAAGTTTTTCCTCCTTAGGCAGCCAGAAGACTTGATGTCCAGAGAAGACCTCTACATTCTCCTCACCTATTTTTCCTCCTATTCACCCTTACTATAACTTACTGACTGAAGTTGATCAAGACCTCAATTGCTTGTGCATGCTGGTCCATTTTTCTAAGTTAAAACGATATTATATTGAGTCTGCACCCATTTGACCCCTTTAAATTCATTCATTGTGACATATAAACTGATGGGTACTGGGCTTACCTTCAATGAAATCTAAAGGTTACTTCTAGTGATAACATTTCTGGCGCTGTTGTTGATCAGGGGATCAAATTTTGCTCAAAAATTAAAAGTGCTCAGAATCTCTTCAAAACATACGGGAGAGTAGGCCTCGTCATTGCAAACCCAACGCAACTCGTTTCGTCTCAAACGGACATCGGGAGCGAGAGATATTGCAATCTGTTCGTCAAGTCAAACACGCAAAAAAAAATGATGCTGACTGTATAGTCCGTACAGGCTGACGTGGTAGGGTTGTACAGACCGTACGATGACATGGCAGGGCCGTACAGACCATATGATGATGTGGCAGGGCTGTACAGACCATACGATGAAGTGGAAGGAATGACGTGGAAGAGTTTGATTGGCATGCATGGTCGAATGATATCATGACACGTGGCGTTTTGTTGGTCAATGGTAAGGTGCCACGTGGCCCAATCATGGGCTGCCATGTCGCACCCCTTTATTGATTTATGGTTGTTATGTAAAACTATTGGAGTCCGTGGGGTTCGACCCCCGGACCTCCCCACCACTTGAGCGCCTTTGAAAAGACCGTCCGACCAATGGACTATTGATTGTGACTTGTTATATAAACAACTTTATATTTATTTAAGTTTAAATTATGTGACCGTTGGCGAGGGGGTCGGGCCAGGGCTTAGCCCCGGCCCGCGGTCGTTTGGATGGTATATATGACCATGCCATATTATTATATAGTCCGACAGATTGTGCGCGCGAGATTTTGAAACCTAGCCCATGGTTCTTTGGAGTGCGCCATGTGCCCATACCTGGAGTGTGGGGAAGTTAAACGGTTAAAGTTTTAAAGCCCGAGGTCATATCACGACTCGCCATGTGCCCAGGTGCTAGGCGGTTAGGGGCTGGCACGCCCTTAATCGTCCTACGGTTTGCACCATTGGCGCGATTGCGCTTGGTGCTGGGTTTTCACGCTTTATATTGCGTGTGTGCCAGGTTTACAAGACAAGGGTGCAATTTGTAGATGCAGAGACAACAAGCTTGAAGAGGGAGACTTCCAGGAGGCCTAACTTCTTCGTTTTTCGATCGATTGAGGTGCCGAAAGAGCCCAGACATGGGTTTTTGGACACTCTGAAGACATTGGAGCAGTTAGTTTGTTAGTTTGAGCATTGTAAGACATGTTTTTGAGCACTTTGAGCAATTAATAATAATGATCCATTGGAAGCTGGACCA
>JZKD02S0418424.1:357783-373257 GCA_000966675.3 Picea glauca | reverse complement strand
TTGAGAATTTGAAGTTGTATGAGCCTCCATTGATTGATGATCAAGGAGAGCATGTTCAGATTCCTTCCATAGATGATTTTTCTCCAGAGTATCTAACAGAACTACAGGAAGACACAATCCTTGACAGGAGAATGCGAACTTCGAAACGAGGAAATGTGGAGTATCTTCGAGTTGGTCTTAAAGGGACGAATCCAAGCAAGGCCAAGTGGGTTGAGGTTGGAAGGGTGAGGGAACTTTACCCTCATCTTCACATAGACTGAAAATAGTCTTTTGGAGGTCCAAAAGCTTCCCAATGGGGAGGTGTGATCAGGGGATCAAATTTTGCTCAAAAATTCAAAGTGCTCAGAATCGCTTCAAAATGGACGAGAGCATAGGCCTCATCGTTGCAAACCCAACGCAACTCGTTTCATCTCAAACGGACGTCGAGAGCGAGAGATATTGCAATCTGTTCGTCAAGTCAAACAGGCAAAACAAATGATGCTGACTGTACAGTCCGTACAGGTTGACGTGGCAGGGTCTTACAGACTGTACGATGACGTGGCAGGGCCATACAAACCATACGATGAAGTGGTAGGAAAGACGTGGCAGAGTTTGATTTGCAGGCATGGTCGAATGATATCATGACACGTGGCGTTTTGTTGGTCAATGGTAAGGTGCCATGTGGCCCAATCATGGGCTGCCACGTCGCACCCCTTTATTGGTTTATGGTTGTTATGTAAAACTATTGGAGTCCGTGGGGTTCGACCCCCAGACCTCCCCACCACTTGAGCGCCTTTGCAAAGACCGTCCGACCAACGAACTATTGATTGTGACTTGTTATATAAACAACTTTATATTTATTTAAGTTTGAATTATGTGACTATTGGCGGGGGGGTCGGGTCGGGGCTTAGCCCCAGCCCACGATCGTTTGGATGGTATATATGACCGTGCCATATTATTATATAGCCCGACAGATTGTGCGCGCAGGATTTTGAAATCTAGCCCTTGGTTCTTTGGAATGCGCCATGTGCCCATACCCGGAGCGTGGGGAAGTTAAAGGGTTAAAGTTTTAAAGCCTGAGGTCATATCACGACTCTCCATGTGCCCAGGTGCTAGGTGGTTAGGGGCTGGGGCACCCTTAACCGTCCTATGGTTTGTACCGTTGGCACGGTTGCGCCCGGTGCTGAGTTTTCACGCTTTATATTGCGTGTGTGCCAGGTTTACAAGACAAGGGTGCAATTTGTAGATGCAGAGACAACAAGCTTGAAGAGGGAGACTTCCAGGAGGCCTAACTTCTTTGTTTTTCAACCAATTGAGGTGTCGAAAGAGCCCGGACAGGGGTTTTTGGATGCTCTGAAGCCATTGGAGCAGTCAGTTTGTTATTTTGAGCATTGTAAGACATGTTTTTGAGCACTTTGAGAAATTAATAATAATGATCCATTGGAAGTTGGACTAGGAGATGTAGCCCAAGAGAGGGGTGAACTCCTTTATCAAATTGTTGTGTTTATGTGCTTATGTTCATTGATTATGTTGTTGTCTATGTGTATTTTGCATGAGTAATCCTTTAATCTATGTGTTGCAAACCGATCCATTTGCTTTAAACACATAACATTTGCATTGCAATAATTTCAAGTATTTCAAGTCTTCTTCATTTTTAGATTAGTTGTCAGGGAACAAATTGAAGACTTTTCCCTAGGATGAACAACAAATCTTACTAGTTATGAAGGTGCATTAGAACTCAATACATCAAAGATTGCAACTTGCACTTGGCGAATCCACTGTTTTAGTTGTGGCTTCTAGAGGCAGACACATGAGGTCTACTCCATAGATGCCTCTAGCAACGCCTAAAGCTAACCCAGAGAAGATTATCAGAAAGGGAAAGGCCCCTCGAGAAGGAGCTTTAGCTGCTATACCCAGTGACTCTGGTAATTTTACTAATCCCTGTTTCCAAACTCCTATAGATGCTTCTCATTCTCCTGTTATACCATTTGTTGGCGTTTCCATATATTTAAATTTTGGGAGTCTTCCTGCTGTTTTCTCCCCTCCTAGTCTCGGTTTAGAAGGAGAAATCTTTGACACCCTTGTTTCCTCTGAATTTGTACAGTGGTTTAAACCCAAAACCTCAGAAGACTTTCCCACTTCAGGCTTTACCACTCCTCCTCCTATTAGAGTTACTTCATTTACAAAAGGGGAAACCTCTGTTCCCTCGAGCCCTGTAGCCTCTTCTCCAAATCCTTGGTTGTCTCCTGTTTCTCCCAAAAAAACACTCCCAGTCTCACCTGTCCAAACTCCATCTCATCCTGATTCTCCTTCAGTTCTCATCCCAATGGAAGGTGCTAATCCCCCTAGGAACATAATGAATGCCATAGTGGCTGCTAGATATGCCCCTCTTGTCTTGCCTTAGCCTTTGAATGCTCTCCTAGCTGGTGGCTACCTTAAACAGTTGCCTAAGTTCATTGGTGAGGGAGACATAACTGCAGAGGAACACCTTGTAGCCTTTTATATTTATGCAGACAATTATGTCATTGTAGATGAATATGTATGGATGAAAATTTTTGTTCATAGCCTTGATGGAGAGTCTAGGAAATGGTTTAGGGCCTTGGCCCCTGGATCTATAGATGGGATTGAAGCCCTAGATGATGCATTCTTAATACATTGGGGGGATAAAAAATATTTTCTTTACTATATTACAGAGTTTGGATCACTAAAGAAAGGAGAAGGGGAATCTGTTTCTGTCTTTTCCAAGAGGTTTAATAAAATGTATAATAAGATTCCTGCTAAGATTAAACCTACATAAACCTTTGCCAAAATTACTTATTCTAGTGCTTTCAACCCTAATTTCTGCCTCTTGTTAAGAGAAATAAGAGCCACTTCCTTATCTCATATGCAATATGCAACCCTAGAAGTGGAGTCCAATGTAGTAGTAGTTGAAAAACTCAGGAGTAAGGCTGATAGAGACAGAGGAAAGGGGAGGTCTGAGGCTTCAACCTCTAGTTCCTGTGCTGCCCACCCTCAAATGGATGAAGTAACCAAGTTACTAAAATCACTTTCTGCTAGAATGGAAAGTTTGGAATTGGAAGGAAAACAAAGCTAAAGGAATCCCCCTAATGCTGAAAATAGGGGTAACTTCAGAAGACCAAATAACACCCCCCAAATTATCCAAAGAGATCAAAGAGGCAGAGATAGGGATGATCAGAGGATCCATGCCCCTCTCCAAAATAACCTTGTTACTGATGAAGAGGGAGATAACAACTAAATGAGTTGAGTAAAGGGGAGAAGACCAATAGTATCCCCAATAAATATAAATTCAGGTCCAAAAAGAAAGAGGGGAAGTATGACATTCTTGATCAACCTACCAGAGCAGAGAAGCCTGCTAAAAATGTAGCAGTCAAAAACAAAGATAAGAAGGTACAAAAATTTTCACCAGTGATCAAAGGCCCTGTCCCAGAAGTGAGAGAAATTCTAAAGCCCCCCTCTTATTTCAACCTTGAGCATGAGATTCAAAAAATTAGAATCCTTGTACCCCTTTCAGAGATGATCAAGCATGAAGACTTCAAAAGGTGCCTCTCCAAAATGTTACATCCTGAGCCTTCATCTCATTCCACAGACTTGGTAAATATTCAAGATGAAAAGCCAACAATCATCTTAGGTCCTTTGGTAGAAGATAGAGATGATTCGTCCCCTCCATTCTATACATCACTAAACATACATGATAAGGTGTTTCATAACTGTTTGATGGACTCAGGGGCATCCATAATCTCATGCCCAAAGCTGTCATGGATGAACTTGGATTAGAAATCACAAAGGCTTACCATGACTTGTATTCTTTTGACTCTAGGAAAGGGCAATGTCTTGGGGTCATCAAGGATCTCGCTGTGACTTTGTTTCAGTTGCCCATTAAAAGTGTGGTCATGGATATTGTGGTGGATGATGTTCCCCCCAAGTTTCGCATGCTCTTGTCAAGATCTTGGATAAAACATTTTGGGGGAACCTTGCAGATGGACCTCACATATGATACCATTCCTGTGTTTGGGGGGGAGCATAGAAGGCTTTACAGGGAAGCTCATTTGGCCTACATTATCAGTGATGAAGCAAACCCCACCAACCATCCTATCTTTTCACTTGATACTGACTTGGGATCCAGTTTATTGCAGCTCACTGATGCTCTCGAACCTCCTCTTGAAATTAGAAAATAGTCCATTAATATTTGTGAAGATTCTCCTCCCATCACCTCTGTTTGGAAGATGTTTTTTGATGGATCCTCTTCTAGAGAGGGTGCTGGTGCTGGAGTGGTATTTGTTTCACCTACTCAAGAGACTATGTCTTTGTCCTACAAGTTAGAATTTGAAACTATCAATAATGTGGAAAAGTATGAATCTCTTGTTTTAGGTTTGAGGGCCGCAAGAGACATGGGGATTGAGGAGATATCAGTATTTGGGGATGCTGAATTAATTGTCCATCATATCAAGAATATTTATCAAGCTAAGCACCCTAGGCTAAGAGATTATAGAAATGAAGTGTGGGACCTAGTTGATAGTTTTTTCTTAGCTTTCAACATTTCATTTGTTCCAAGAGAAGAGAATACCATGGTTGATTCTTTGGCTATCGTAGCAAGTAATTTCAGATTCCCACTGTCACCTAAACTCAGGTATGATGTAGAAGTGAAATATATACCATCTATACCTGACAATGTCAAGCATTGGAAAGTGTTTAAATATGATCATGAGATCAAATGATTCCTTGAGACTGTTGATGAGTTTTCTGCATTACATATTGATCAAGATCATGATTCTGAAAGTAATCCTCATGCTGAAGTTTTTCTGAACCAAATTGAAAATCATCGTATTGTCCAGTTGCCTAGAAATCATATTCCAAAGGGAATAGTCCCCCTGGAAATATTATTTGATAGGAATGATGTGGCAGTGAAGGTTAAAAGTTCAACTGAGGATGCTGATGTAACTGAGTGCAATATTGGTACAAAGAAGGATCCAAAATTTGTCAAGTTGTCAAGCAACCTGTCAAGGGAACAAAAGGATAAATATGTCGATTTGTTAAAAGAATTTGCTGATTTGTTTTCCTGGACATATGAAGATCTCAGAACATACGAATCCAGTGTCATTGAGCATAAGATCCCATTGAAGGAAGAGGCCAAATCATTTAGGCAGAAATTAACACAAATAAATCCTATGTTGCTGCCTATTATGGAGAGGGAGGTAAAAAATCTTTTGGATGCCCAGATTATCACTCCTTTGAGGTATTCTGAATGGGTGGCCAACTTGGTCTCAGTAAGAAAGAAGAATGGAGAAATCAGACTTTGTGTCGATTTCAAGAACCTGAATAGAAGCTCTAAGAAGGATAATTACCCCTTGCCAAAGATGGAGCACATATTGGAGAGGGTTATAGGCACATCTAGGATGTCCATGATTGATGGATTTTATAGCTACAATCAAATCTCTCTCTTCCCTGAAGACAGAGAAAAGACAACATTCAATACTCCCTGGGGTACATTCATGTATGCTAAGATGCACTTTGGATTGATGTATGCAAGGGGAACATTCCAACAAGATATGGACATTTCCTTCATTGGAGAAAAAAATAGATTTGTAGTCATCTATCTAGATGACATCAAAATATTCTCCAGGTCTGATAAAGAACATTGCTATCATCTAAGAAAGGTTTTCTTGAAATGCAGAAAATTTGGTCTCTCTCTAAATCCCCAAAAGTCACTGTTTTCCATGAAGGAGGGAAAGTTACTGGGGCACATAGTATCGGTTGAAGGGGTAAGGATAGATCCCAGTAGGGTGGAAACTGTCCAAACCTTGTCACTCTGTAGATCCAAGAAAGAAGTTCAGTCTTTCTTGGGGAAAATTAATTTTCTGAGAAGGTTTGTTTCTAATTTTTCTGAAATGGTAAAGCATATTAAAACCATGTTGAGGAAAGGGAATGAAATCAAATGGACTGCTCAATCTCATGATTCTTTCGATCAAATTAAGAAAGTCTGGACTAAAGCGTCTGTGCTCATCAATCCTAATTACTCCAAGGATTTTCATATTTTTTCATTCGCTTCATTTGATACAGTAGCAACTATTTTATTGTAGAAGAATGTTGAAGGGTTAGAGCAACCCATTTCCTTTTTCAGTAGGGCATTGAGAGATGCATAGATGAAATATGATATCATGGAAAAGAAGGCCTATGCTTTGGTTAAATATCTCAAGGCTTTCAGGGTCTATGTTCTAAATTCAAAGGTCATTTCATATGTCCCTTCAGCTTTTGTGAAGGATATTCTCATTCAGCCTGAGATAGATGGAAGAAGGAGCAAATGGATTGCCAAAATCCTTGAATTTGATCTTGAAATAAAGCCCACCAAATTGGTTAAAGACCAAGGTTTAGCTAGAATGCTGGCTGAATCTAATTGCAAAGCTTTGGGGGTTAATTTAATCAACGCTTTCTTAGGAAATCAACAAGCTGAGTTATATGATAAAGATTCTCAAGTTAGCCTCACATTGGCAGAATGTGCTTGGTACAAGGACATTATATTTTTTCTGCAAAAGTTGCGGCCTTCTGATGGTATGGGGAAAATAAAGGTGAGAGCATTAAATCTTAAAGAAATTAAATACTTCCTTATTGATCAAGTCTTATACTGGAAAGACCCTCTGGGAGTACTTTTGAGATGTTTAGACCCACATGATGCCCAAAAGATTATGTTTGATTTTCATGACAGTCTACATGGGGGACATGACTTCTGGAGAACTACAACCTGTAAGATTCTCAGGGATGGGTATTTCTGGCCTAGTCTATTCATCGATGTCTGCGCAAAGATCAAAGCTTGTGTTAAGTGTAAAAAATTCTCTGGAAAGAAACAACTCAAGTCTTTTCCATTGAAGCCTGTGGTAGCTTTAGGACCCTTTCAACAGTGGGGCTTGGATTTTATTGGGGAAATTCATCCTTCTTCCAGTGGTCAACACATGTGGATCTTGACTGCCACAAATTACTTTACCAAGTGGATAGAAGCCATCCCCACAAGGAGTGCTTCTCACAAGGCAATCATTGGTTTTCTTGAGGATATTATGGAAATATTTGGTTGTCCGAACATAATCGTCACTAATAATGCTGCATATTTCAAGGTTGAATTATTGATCCAGTTCTGTGAGCAATTTGGAATCACATTGATTCACTCTACTCCTTAATACCCTCAAGGGAATGGACTGGCAGAGTCTTCTAACAAGAGCCTTATAAAGATTATTAAAATATTGTTAGAGGACAATAAGAAAACATGGGATTCAAAGCTCAAATTTGCTTTGTGGGCTGATAGAGTGACAACAAAAAGGTCTCTTGGTGTCTCTCCTTTTCAGTTTGTGTATCGAATTGAGGCCATTTTTCCTTCTCATATTGCCTTGCCTGTGGAAAAATTCTTCCAAAACTACCAAGGAGAACTTGATGATATGATAAGAAGAATACAACAGCTGGTAGAAGTACAATAGACTAGAGAACATATACTAGGAAAAGCACATGATCATCAACAGAAGATCAAGTAGGCCTTTGACATGAAGGTAAGTAGAGAGGATTTCCAGCTGGGAGATCTAGTACTCAAATGGGATGCGCCCAAGAAGGACAAAGGAAAGCATGGTAAATTTGAAGCATTGTGGATTGGCCCCTTCAAAGTTTCTGAGGTGTTTTCAAATAACACTTACAGGTTGCAGAATTTGGAGGGAGCTGAAGTTTTTGGTGGCCTTATAAATGGGCATTTTCTGAAAAAGTTCTTTGCTTGAGCCATGGGTGGCTTCTTCATGCCATTGTAAATATCATTCTGCTTTTGTTTTAATGACTGTCTCCACAACCCAACACTAAGGCACTGAAACTACTGAAGTTCTTAGAGCCTCGCAGGGAGGTCTCTATCCCCCATGGAGTCTAATGTTAGCACATATTTTTGATAGAAGGGTATTTTTCCCTTAGGAAATAACACCTTCGTGAAAAAATGTAGAAAGGGGGGTTATTGCGCAACCTACCTTATATTTTTATCCTAATTTCATCGACGATTTGACAATTTGGTGTGTTGTTCTAAGAAGAACGCAGATCTAAGCGGCTGAGCGTGGCGTGCTCAGATCCACGGTCCTAATCCAATATCGGACCCCCCCGAACTTCTGCCTTTAACGAGGGGGGGGGGTCTGAGTTGGTGGCTTTTTGGCATGATCCCCCCACTATCGTGTCACCTCCTTAGWAACTTTCCCCCCCCCTGCACTTTACTGCTTACCACCTACCCCCCCTCCGAGCTAACCACCTTACCGCCTTCCTATACCACCCTCGCTCCCTCCGACACCTGTCCTCCACTCACATCACCTGCGTGCATGTCCCCTTTCTGCTATCACATCTCTCCCTCTCACATCCCAACATGTGTCCCCCACTCATCCTCCATCTCACCTCCATCATCCTGTCGTGTCCCCCCCTGACCAATCACACCCCTCTGCCTCCACGTCCTTTCCCTTTGCCACATCCCCCATGTCTGTACATCGTAACTCCCACATACTGGCACTCACGCATTCCCAATCACCACCAATAGTAGCTTTCCACATGGACACCATTCACCCATTGTAGCCTGCGAATGTTCTCCAAGATTCTCTCCATCTCCGCATCGTCAACGTCCATGTCCGCCTGCCAATGTTCCCTACAAATGTCCAATGAATATCCAAGTGGAAGAGGTTTAGAGTGTGACCAACACGTTTTCCAGGAGCTCAGTTGACTCAAGCCCTGTCCTGTTCTTGATGAAGATAGTTAATGAAGTAGGGGGAGGTGGTTGAAACATCGTCTCCCCCCATAAATGAAAATCTCAAAAAGGACTGTTAGACTGTCTGAGCTCGCGTCCAACAGAGAACTACATGCGCAGTTTGACAGAGAAGGTTTAGACGTAAGAGCTCGCATCTGATAGGAGACTGCATGCACAGTCTACATAATAGACTCAGAATGCAAAGCCTTCAATGCCTGATTCAACCGCTCTTCTGGTGGTTGTACTCAGTGCTGAGTATAAATATGTAATTTTGATATTTTGTTAAGGTTGATGGTTGAGCCAGGCTCCCATATTGTAAAGTTTTGATGAAGATTTGGTTTTCTACTTGTGTAGCTTGATTTGAGACTTCTTGTTTAATGAAAGTCAGCTTTCCTCTCCGTCTTATTTGCTTTTGATACTGAAGTGTCCATGTTTGAATGATTCAAGTGGATTGTTATAGTTGCATTGTGATGTATGTTTGATTACAGTCCTATTATAACGTTCTTTAGTTTCCTAAAACTCTCAACCCAAGAGGATATTGTATTTGAAGTTTTTCCTCCTTAGGCTGCCAGAACACCTGATGTCCAAAGAAGACCTCTACATTCTCCTCACCTATTCTTCCTCCTATTCACCCTTACTACAACTTACTGACTGAAGTTGATCAAGACCTCAACTTCTTGTGCATGTTGGTCCAATTTTATGAGTTAAAACGATATTATATTGAGTTTGCGCCCATTTGACCCCTTTAAATTCATTCATTGTGACATATAAATTGATGGGTACTGGGCTTACCTTCAATGCAATCTGAAGGTGACTTCTAGTGCTAACACCTACGCTAAATGTTTCTTCATTGTTGAGTTCGACATTGAGGAAGATTGTGATCTGATTCTCATCTCAGGTCCATGGTTTTTGGGAAACTCAAGTTTGTGCATGAAACCCTAGACTCCTTCTTTCAATCCAACTACTGACATTCTCTCCTTAGCTTCTATTTGGGTGAGGCTCACCAA
Source organism: Picea glauca (assembly GCA_000966675.3). Taxonomy (NCBI): domain Eukaryota; kingdom Viridiplantae; phylum Streptophyta; class Pinopsida; order Pinales; family Pinaceae; genus Picea; species Picea glauca. The sequence continues at coordinate 363,510 of JZKD02S0418424.1, read as the reverse complement.
CCTCCCTTTGCATTTCTGGGTCTTACACTCACTTGAACCCATTGGTTGAGCTTTGGGAAAGTTCCACTTTGAAAGTCATGAAACTTCAAGGCACAACACCTCCACCTTTTCACACATCTGCGTGAAAATTGACTTCAGTAAAGGATTCCCAACCGAAGTTATTCTTACTGGTAAAAATTATTCTTGGTATTAGAAACTAGACTGTGATATAATTTCCCTACATTGCAGATCTTGTTTTGAAATGGTACATCTTGCATCCCATTGTCCCAAAGGGCCCAATAAGAACCAAAAGCCTCAAAAATCCACTTGGTGTGTGGGATCAAATAATGACCATTAGGTTATCTCGAATCCCCCTAAAGCCAATGAAAATATGTCTCCAAATCCATATCAGAAGTCAACGAAAGAGGTTTCTTCCCCTCAAGCTTCAGATGAGGGACCTCGACTATCAAATAGCTGGGTAGATCTGACTGATGATGCTGGGGTGTTGGATGAAGAAAAAAGAAGAAGCTCCAGATCAAAACAATCCATAAAATCCATGTATCACAAGTACCTCAACAAATGAAAATGAAGGTTGGACAATTGTAAGAAAGAATAAGACATCATATGCCACATCTCAACCGATGATAACACGAAGTCAGGACCATAAGTCATCCAATTTTTTGAACTCTTTCCCAAAAGGTTAACCCTTAGACGACCTGTAAATTTTTGTTTATATTAACATCGTTTGTAGCCATTTTTACATGGAAACTTAGAAGTTCTTTTTGAACCATATTTAAGTTCTCTGTTAGGGAACATCATTCTTACCAGTTGACATTCTGGACTCGGTTTACATAATCAAATTTTTTACCTCTTTGTAATGTGCTGTAACACAAATCTCCTTTTTAATATAAAACACCAACCGTTTACCGTTAAAAAAAATCATTATCTAAATTAGACTTATCTTCATCTTAAGAGGATTATAACCTAGCTGCAACAATTGTTAATCTCTACAAAACCAACTATTATGGAATTTGAAATATACAAGATCTCTTATTTCTTCTATCCTCAGAACACCAGTTAAAAACTAAAACGTCAAATGTCTATCTCAAATAAAATTTAAAATAAAACTCATCAACCAGAATACAAATTTATTCCTACCGAGATACAAGATTTAAAAAAACCCAAGTGGACATCAATACCCATCACTCAAAAAATTACTTTAAATTCATATGTATAGGAAGAGTTAGAAAACCACATCGAACCACAACTATTACTAGAACTTTGAAAGCCTTTTCTCTCAAAATATTTTCCAAGTAAGAGTACCATAATTACTCCATTCAAATTTCTAAACATGATCTAAATTTGAGTTATCTTCATCTTAAGAGGATTATAAGCTAGTTGTAACAATTTGTAGTCTCTACAACACCAACTATTAGGGAAGTTTAACCATACAATATCTCTTATTTCTTCTAGCCTCGAAACATTAGTTAAAAACTAGAATGTCAAATATCTAACTCAACAATAAAATTTAAGAGAAAACTCATTAATCAAAATACAAATTTATGTTGGAGTTACTTCACACACACCTAGGATTTCTTTTTCCTAAGGTTTTTCCTTGTTTATTAGTCATAATTAGTCATTATTCAGTTTGCTATATTTTAGGGGAGAATATTCCACCCGGAGAATAATAATATTCTCTTTCAGTTGACACTTCAGTTTGACTAGTTGAGTTGAGTCTAGATGCTGCATTAGTTTTGTCACCATGAAACATTGGGATCATCACCATGATAATGCACAATTGAATTGGGATCATCACCAGACTAGCACATTACGATTGATTCCTTGATCTACTCCTCACTACACTTTGTTCAGTCAGTTAACTGAAGACTAGTTGACTAGTTAACTCATCTAGGTGGCAGTTCACTCACGTAACTGCCTGAGAGACTAGACTAGGTGGCAGTTCACTCCCGTAACTACTTGTGTGTGTCCATATCACTCTAGACCACCACTATGGCACATTGGTTCTCCTCCAGTGCACATTGTTTGAGTTATACATAGTATATCATGTGTAAATTATTCATTATTCACAACGATTAATGAGAATTCTTCCATTCTTTCTCTCCCTCTTCTTTCTCAATTTCTCTCTACAAATGTATGTAGTATTTTCTAGCTCGATATATTATGTGCAAGTTCAACACATTTACATGGTATCAGAGCCAACAGACTGCTAATAAAAAGCTACACCAAATTTTTTTGGAGGTACAAAATATTGAAGACAACAAAAAGATGGATTTCCAAAAAGAATTAATTCTTACACCTTACAACTACTTTGCATGGAAGGAGAGAATAATGATTCATATTTGAACTAGAGGATTGTACAGGTTAACCTTGAATACAGATACATAACCGACATCATCCATAGAAAAATCCAAGTATTTAAATCGCATGGATGAAGCACTCGGAACAATTTGCAGTCTTATTTCTCCCGATCTCCTTTTTCACATATCTTTCTGTAAGACTCCCAATGAAGCTTGGACCACCTTGGAAGGGATATTTTGAAAACATGATGAGATGAGGGGACACATGTTGGAGGTGGAGCTGCTCACATTGGATCCAAAAATCTTCGACAATATCCAATATTTCTTTACAAAATTCAAGGATTTACTGTCGCAACTCAAAGTTGCGGGGTTGATAAATATAAGGAGGAGAAACAAATGGTTCTCACCATTCTCTCCAAACTTGGTCCTGAATTATCTGTATTCGTATCCACATTCCATTCTATCAGATTCTCCTCTAGATCCACTTGGAAGATGCCTTCTCTTGAGGACTTTATCGAATCCCTGACACAAGAGCAAACAAAGCTCATCAACATGGGAAAAATCAAAGGCCCAAAGGCGCATGCACTTACTGTGCAAGATGGAAGCCACCAATATCAGAAATATAAATATAAAGACAAAAATAAATCTCATGCACATCCGAAGAAGGAAGGGTACACAAAACCCTTCACTGATGCCTCTGGATCCAAAGGGGGAAAGGGAAGAAAAGGGGAGAAATGCACGTATTGACACAAAGGATTCCATCCAGAATCCACATGCATTAAAAAAAGAAGATCTAATGTCTCAAATACTTCAAAAAAACAACCTTGGAGATCGCATCCCCGAGGGTGCCAAGAAGAAGAAGCCAGAAGATCTAAATCCCAAGAAAGGCAATTCTAGCCATGCCTTGATTGCCATCAACTCCTCTCCCGATGATTGGATTGTAGATTCAGGAGCATCACATCACATGGCTGCCTCAAAAGAAATATATTCTTCATTGGATGCATGCAAAGGTACTCCTATTCTTATGGGGGACAACACTTCTGTTGAAGTCACCGACAAAGGAAGGATTGAACTCACAAACATAAGCTTCGAGAATGTGCTACACATTCCCAAACTTTCTGTCAACCTTCTCTCCGTGTATCAGATGACGAATTCCAGCATTGGAAAGAAATTCATATTCACACCAAATTCTATGGACATATACGACATGGAAATCAACTCCATGGTTTCTACCAGCGAGGTAAATCATCAATCTAGATTGTATATATTTTCTGAATTCATTGAACCTGATTCTGCTTTACTGCTTACTCACGATGATGAAAGTAGTAGGTGTTGGTGTCTAAAGATGTCCTAAAAAAAAACCTTAGTTTAACATTAATTTATCAACCCGAAKATTCGTCTTTTATCTCAAGAATATCAACAAAGTCTATGCAGGTAGCCTAAAATCGTGTAGCTAAACCAAATCTGAGTTCATCAACAATCAAGTTCCTCAAACATTCACCAAATATTCTAAGAACTAATGGAATTGAAATCTGATTACTAAGATGCTATAAAGTGGAAAGGAACTAATCAATCTATTGAATTCTCTTAACTAAAAAGAAGTAATTGAATCTAAGTGAGGACTTGCAGAATTAACTATCAATTATGAATTCTGATTACTGGAAAGGAAATAACGAATTACTCTATCTACAGAAAGAAACAACAATTGCAATCTAGTCAGAAGGGACAACTAATGTAACTTTTACCGAAAGGAACAACTATTGTAACTTTAACCGAAAGGAACAACAATCGTAAATCTAAGGAAGAGGAACAATGCAGATGGAAATGTGAGGAACTGTCAAGCAACAACTTCAGAAATGGAAATCGTAACGACAATCATTAATACTTGAGGGAAATGTCTGTCTTCTATACACAAACAATCATAAAATCATTAATACACTTATGAATTTATCCTTGGCTATTGTAAAAGAGATATGAATCACAAAATAGAAATCAAACTTCGAACTAATATAATTACAGAACGAGACAGTAGCTCCTTCAGACTGGGCCCTCAGTCTTCAGAAGTATTGCTACAATAAACTCAAAACATAGAAATGGTAGAAACAATGAAAACTTTCATTGATCCCATAGATGGTGAAACATTTACAAAAACTGCTTGCGCAGAGCAATTTTGAATCTAAATACTTGAATGCATTTTTTCTCCCCTTTTTCCTAGATCTATTACCCTCTTATATATTACAATAATCTAGGTAAATCAAGCTATCCTGAGGATCGAAAGATCCTCAGGATTTCTTTACTATTATAAAGTTACAATATAGAAAATGCATTATCTTCAAAATTGCTTTGCGCCTAAAAAGTCTTCAACCTCCAATAGCTTGCACATAGCTAAGATCTCTTTGGTTATCTTTGACAATTATTTATCCAATTCTGCAACAAAATCAAACCATTTCAATCGTAATTTAGAATCTATTTAATAAAACTTCAATAACAACCCTAAGAGACATATTAATCACGTTCTTTCTTATATATCCCTAACTATCTAAAGAATCAATCAAAATCATATCATGAACTGTGGGAAAAAGGAAGATATTTATACCTTTTTTATAACCCAGTAGTAGGATATGGCATGAAAGGTTTGGAAATTTGAATTTCAGATATACGCAACAAATTAGCAAACAAATATTGGTTGATTGTCTACTAGACATCCGTTTCTCCAAGGGAGTATGTGAGGGATGTGTTCTCAGAAAACACTCTCAAGACAAATTCGACAAAGGAAAGTCTCAAAGAGCTTCTGCACCTTTAGATCTGATCCACAGTGACCTTATGGGTCCTTTTCCACATCCATCCATCAACAAATAAAGGTTTGTTCTCATTTTTGTTGATGATTTCTCACGTTTTACATGGATCTACTTTCTTAGGAAAAAAACTGAGGTCTTTCAACACCTCAAAGATTTCAAAGTCCTGGTTGAGACACAATCCAAAAACAAGATAAAAGTCCTCCAAACTCATAATGGGGGAGAGTATGTTAATCATGAGATCCATGATATTTTCCATGAGACAGGGATTCAGTTGCAACACACAGTTCCCTATACTCCACAACAAAACAGAGTTGTTGAGCGGACAAATAGATCTCTAAAGGAGATTGCATCTTGCATGTTGCATGAAAAGTCACTACCACAAAGAGTATGGGTCGAAGCACTTAATTGTGCATGATACATCCAAAACATATCTTCCCATATATGTTAAGCCCTAATATTGACTCATTACCACTTAATTGGGGCATATTAGATTAGTAATGTTATTTTATTTATGTCGGCTTTAGTACATTAGTTGTGATTTAGATTAGTAATGTTATTTTATTTATGTCGGCTTTAGGCCATTAAAACCTCCTAGTCTCCTATATATACCAAGGAGACATTTTCATTTTGAA
>JZKD02S0418424.1:281028-314953 GCA_000966675.3 Picea glauca | reverse complement strand
AGAAAACTAGTTCCAGAGTACAAGGAACATAACTATGCTCAATGCAAGGAAAGAATGTGCATGATAAGAACACTCATGGAATTTCTCCTCTAGGGAAAAAGGTGTCGAGTCGCAAAGGCATGAATCACAAGGTTGGGAACTGATAGGAATGCATAAGCAATGGGTTGAACAACAACATGCTGAAGCCGACATTAGGCCAAAAAGTGCAAGTGGTCAATATGAAATGCAGTTACAACTCAACTTTAGGAAGTAAACCTCCCATGGTGGTGTTTTTAGTAATTTTAGTCTCCAGGGCTCAAAAAATAATAAAATAATACCAAGGAGAACTCTTCTGGCCAATAGTGGACTAGAGTATTTATTTTTCGTAAGTAGTCCGTTTGGTCTGAAAAAGGGTTAAATGTATACTGAAAAGACATCTCTTCAAATCCATTTTACGAGTGTGATAGAGACAATATCACTTGGCCATATTTTCATATTTAAGGAGTCTGAAAAGAGCTTAGCTATGGAATCCCTCATCCTTTTTTGTAAATTTAGTCTCCTGAGCCTAGAAAAGTATAAAAAAAAATTGAGGAGAAATATTCTAGTCATTAAACTAGAGTATATAATTTTCATAGTTAGTCTATTCAATCCAAAAAAGGGGTAAAATAATGCTGAATAAAGGTTCCTTCAGGTCCATTTAACGAGTGTGAAAGAAACAAGGTCACTCGAAAATATTTTCAATTTTAAGGAGTCTGAAGAGAGCTTAACTATGGAATCCATAATGCTATTCTGAACATCATATACGAGAGGGAGTCCCGTGGGTAATGGTTAAAACAAGAATGAGTAATAAGAATGAATTTCATACACAATGTCATGGTGGGACTAAACAAGACTCCCGAGCCTAATAGAAAACTTGCAGCATGAGCATCATAATACAAAGGGATTCTAAACTAGGATTCCCTTGGAAGGTAGGCTCTACCACATGATGTACGACACTTCTAAACAACATAGAATTTTCCGTTTCGCAACTTAGTGGGGTCGATCCTAAGGCCGAATGAATCATGAAATGGATAATGCAAAAATGCATGGAGGGGAAAACCTAAACTATATGCCAGTTTCAATATCATTAATTGTCAAAATGGATCAACATGGAACGAAAAGGTACCAAAGAAAAAGTCTCCAAAGTCCTGTATATAAGACCAAAAACACATACCCAAAAAATAGTAAGTCCAATATAGAAACCTCTAATAAATACAAGTACTATGGAATATGAAACTTGTAAACAAGAAACCTTAAAAATACAAAATATACATAGGACCGCACAACCTTGTGGCTTATGCATAGTAGTTCTCTAGGAAGATCCCATTGCTATGATCAATCCAAGGGTTTCATTGGTAACAAACCTATAAAGATTCTAGTTCAGTAGGAGGTCGAAGATCCATAATCATAGCTTCAAGGATGGCCTCATTTGAAGGCAAAAGAACATCCATGAAGCTGGGGCCTGACAACTAAAAAATACCAGGGCTTGAGGTCTTACAAACAACAATATTAGGCTCAAGAAGAAACACCAGATTACTTGAGCCAATAGAGGGAAGCAAGGGATACCATTCCCCCATCGGATAAAACACTTGATCAATTGTAGAGACTCTGTCTCAAGAAGGTAAACATAACTGTAAAGGATCCATCTTAGGAGAAATTGAACACCAAGGATAAGACACCACATAATTCGCCCATGGCGGGGAAGAGTCTACTCAAACACCAGGAACACACAAAGGGGAAACCTGAGGTAAAGTTGAAGCATCATGGTGATTATCAAATGAAAGATGATCAATAGTGACAATGCTTCCGTTGTGTGGGAAATGCATCACATGAAATATAATATACACCACAACATTCATCGCATACACATAATCACGCCCCATAAGAAAATTAAAGTCTAAAGGTCCTGACACCACTAACGTATTGACTCAGACAATCGTCCCACGTAACATGATAGGAAACTGAGAAACAACCCCCATACATTTGCTAGGTCTTCTGTTGAAATCCAAAAGATCATTGGTAGATGACACAAGCTTGGGAGAACCTAAATCTTTCCAAGCTGAGGATGATAAAAGACTTTTTGAGGATACTTCATCTACAATAGTTTGGCGAATGCCTCATTCATTAATTCCAACCATTATTTGGAAGGGTGTAGAATAAGGAAGGCAAGGCTCTACAAGATGATTCCAATCAAAGGAAAACATCCTAGGACCTGGAGGGAGCATCCTCGAAGAGACTGAAGTGCCCCCTTTTTCAGAAGGTACAGAATTGGAAATACTAAGAACATGGTGAAAAGAAACATCACTCCCTAAAAGAGGAGTGGTATCAACCAAATATTACATCAGTGAGACCACTTCCTTAGACTTATCACTCTCCAAGAGAAGAGTGGGATCGACCGAAGATTGCATTGGCATGACCACTTTCTGAACCAATGGTTGAATGGGATGCAATACAACATGGTCAAGAGATGCATCGCCCCCCAAAACAAAAGTTGTGTCGATCGAATATTGCATTGACACGACCACTTTGTCAACCAAATATTGATTAGAATTTTGGGAAATCGAAGATGAGTCAGAACTAGAAGGGCCTTCAGACAAGGACCATGCTCTTTGTACCACAAAAATAACAGGGCACAAATGAGTAAGGTGATCTCCTTTGTAAATATTACAAGGGAACTTTAGCTTACTTCATATACGTCTAGGCTTCTCAATCGTATTAATTCCCCCAACATGAATTGCAGTGGCCGGTGGGTTGCCCCCTGTTGACAAAAATGTATGGAATACCTTACTCAATCATTTTCAGATATTGTTTGTCTAGGACAATATATTTGGGAATGTCACTCGAGGTTTATAGCCTCAAATCTTTCACTCAATCCACAAGTATCGATTACCAAGGATCAAGGCTGATTTTATGATTTATATTTGTAACAATGCAAAAAATAAAACTTTAAACAAATCTAGGTGAATGTATACATATTTTACATTGAAGCGAAGATGGAGACAAAAGAAAAAGGAAGAACCAAGTCATGAAATTACATGTATGGGACAGAACAATAATATGATTTTATTTCATTCCGAGATACAAAACTGTATTTCTATTTTACAAACTCCTGCGAGGGTATGGACAAAAGTAAGATTTAGGAGTTTCCGATGGCCACCATACAAAAATACCCCGATAGTGAAATAAAACCGAAACTAATGATATGGATCAACTTTCCACGAAATGATGCCATTTGACTCTACAAGATATTCTTTATCAACTATGAAAATTAATTCATAAACAAACAAGAGTACACATACTATCAAAGATAAATCAAACACCTTTAAAACAAGCTGCTGAAAGGTATGGTTCAGTTTTTGAATCCTGCTGCCTTCAATAAGACCCTGCTATCATCAAGAGGATTAGGCTTTCAAGTAAACTTAGAAATGAATGAAAACTGAAGCTATCTCACTAACTAGAGAGAAAACCTTAGTATTGTAGTTCTCCTTCTATTCCCCCTCTTCTGTCTCTTGCTCTCATTGAACCTTTATTATTTCTAAATAAGTTGAGGTAGTTCAACTAATTTATTTAGTTAAGTAAAATTAACTTAACTAATTAGTTTGGGAAGAAATAATTAATAATAATATATAAATAAGGGTCTAATTAATAATAACTAAATAGGTGGGACCCCTTGTGACTCTCATCATTCTCTTTGCCAATAATCAAATATAAAATACAAAATTAATCATTTGGATCATATAACACCCTTGCAACTCCCATGGATATCATTTAGGTCAAATATTTAAATATCGACAAAATTTAAGACCATATCCCCAAAAATAATATGTCTGTCTTATCCACAAAAATATCCAAGATAAAGCTTGTTGTCCAAAATATGTTGAAAATCATTAAACACTGTATTCCTCACTGAATATCATAAAAAAACATTTTAAATCCATATTTTCCATTGTGTGAGTCATATTTCCTCTTCTCATTGCTGTCTCCTCTTGAATTTTCTGGGGTATCCCTTGGTTGGTTAGACCTTTGGGGATGTATTTCACTGATCACATGGGAGCAGTCATATTTTAGGTGGAGACGTGAAGACATAGATTTATAAGACTCTATGGATGGAGTGAAGGTGGAGGCCACTGCTTTTCCTCTGTCTTGCACAGGTTGTGGGATATCAATTTTTAATGTTTTGCTGGTGTGCGAGGACTATACTGGTGAAAAACCATGAGCAATCTGAGCATTGGGATTAACTGGCGGTGGTAAAGGAAATGACACGGTGGGCCAACCACGGTGGTGAGAGACAGGCTGGTGGACAATTTATTTCAAACCGTCATTAGCGGGGACTTCAGGCTGCATTGACACATGTGGAGGAACATGAATGCCGAGAAAATTCTGTGGAGGTTGAAATGGGGGTCTGTCAGGTCAGGGATGCAATATACCAAGGCCAACCAAATTGAAAAACCCATCTTGAAACAACTGGTTTAACTCTTGTGGATCAACATCAAAGTGAATAGAAAATTGAGGCATTCTATAACCTTACTTCCAGTTACCTCTGCCTCTATTATTTCAGCCATTACTGCCCCTACTGAAAAAACTCATCTTGTAGAAATATTTAATCAATCATGAAAAGTTCTTAATAGCCCATACATGAAACTCCACTTAAATAAATCAAGAGTTGGCTCAATTATTTACTATATGACGCATGCAATCCATCCATAAAAATTCCATTTATTAATTTCCACATGAACAGGGAATTGATAAGGTCATTGGGAGTATGGAGGGATTGTATTTAGCATATAGTGATATCATGGAGGGGGAAATATTTATGAATATTTTTCAAACAATCAACAAAAACGATCAACTATGTATCTAAACATATCTTAGAATACCAATCATCAATTACCGCCACTTCGAATTTTCTTCATTTCCATACATACCTGTCTTAAAAATGAATATCACAAAACATGGAGTGAACAAGTGAAATTGGGATAATGAGGGTAGTGTATTTTGTGGAAAGTGGTATAATGGAAGGGATTTCCACGGATACTATTCTAATATATGAAACAATTCCATCTTCAACGTCAATTAAAATTCAAAATCCTTTATTGCTTCAAAATTGAAATTCAACACTTTGTTTCCAAAAAAATCCATAACTGGGGTTTCACTTCAAGGCTCCTCATTTTCTTTTTGAAATTACATAGCACAATAATCATTTCATTATTCATTTCCCAATAAACATTCAATAGTAATAATATATCTTGCGTAGAACAGAGTCGAGGAGACACAACATCACAATAATCACAACCAACAGTCGAGGAATAGACAGACTGTGGTCCATGATATTAACACCAGTACATTTTAAATCACTAAAGGGTCCCACGAAGTGGCCACAAATAGGATCCCTGTGTATAAACCAATTCCAAACTGAACTTCAAATACCAATGCTTCCAAAATTCCCTTTCATTCTATTTTGCAAAACTCATTCAATGCGCATATATTTTATCCACAAAGGTACTCTTTTCTCATAAAAATCGAACACCTTGAGCATGCTAACACGACAGGTCATATATCTTAAACAATATTTTTGCAACACTGTCATCACCTCAACACTACCACATGACAGAATGTATAAAAAAAATATAAGTGGGCTTAGCATTATTTCTAACATCGCACAATAAACAATCAACAAAACCCATGACTAAAAGAGAATGAACAATGCCTTTATTAAATGTTAGGTTGGCCACGCTTGCATCATTAGTCGAATACAGGGTTCGATAAACCAATCAACAACAATGATGAGGTATGGGAGGACGAGTAGACCAACAGTTTGAGGGTTTGGCCAAAGGAACGTCTTCAACGGTCTCATTACCACCATTTGTTTCATCAACAAATTGAGTCACATAGCTTATACAATGGCCCGTGCATGATAACCATACAATTATATGACAGGCAAAATCTAAAAATAACCCAAAGACCATGAGCACTGGTATCATTGTTTTATGAGATAGAGAAGGACCATAAAGAAAACTAGAGACAAGGCAATACCAAAAAATCCCACACAATATTTTATCCATAGGTAAAGCAACGAAGCAACTACAACTTTATCAACAACAAGAGACACCCACATTGTCGATGCAAATAATTCAAATACAAATGCCACAGAGACCAAAATTTCCTTAATAATCCATACATAGTCAAAATTTCCACATATCATAACTTTGGAAATGCATAGACAATGAGAAAACTCAAGAGACAATTATTGACTTAATTAAAGAGCAGAGTGAAATATTCATGGATGGAGCAACAAGAAACCCCATACTTGTGTGTAAAAATTGCTAAGGAGTGTCGACCAAGTCTGTATACCTCTTCCACAGTTGAACAAAGTGGAGTACCAACAACCAACAAAAGACCAAATGCAAAATGGCTAGGGTGGCGGGCTCAAGGTAGGTTAGAACGACGTACATTTACTGCACATCATGTCTACCACTTACATGCTCATCCATAGCTTCGTATGAGAAAGCTAACCTTATAGCGTACAACCCACTAATAATTAATTGAAATCTTGATAAACCACCATTTTCAAACTTAACAGCTGCGTCAACCTTTGTTTTAAAACTCCAAATATATCAAAACCTTTCTAGGGATAACAGGTCATAAGATTTAGACCTCCAATTCAAACCATGTGCGCAATCCTTGTAGCATGGCATCAAGGTAATCACCACACCATATATCGCATACAACTTGAAACATGGAGTTTAGATCTTTTATTAAACTAGATGCATCATAGTACACTTGTGAGGGTTATACAAAGACAACATCATTTCTCTTTTTGATCACATTGTACATAACATTGTTTGATCAATTATTTCAACAACAATTTAAAAGAAAATAAACTATAGAAATCATCTTGCAACCAAGTCATAAGAACATAAAACATAAGATTAATCTCTTCATCATAGTCACACAAGTCACATAAGGGGTCCCAACTATTATTATATTATTAAATATAATTAAATAATAAGGTATTGCAACCATTTGCAAGTAGGTACCCTATGTTGCACTTTTGGGTGTCAACAAAATGACGACTCCATAGGGAAATCTGTTTCCAACATATTAAGAACTTGTAACATCTGGTTTTGCAGATCGGTGAACATAGATCAAAACATTATTGACTAGAATGATTATGCAACAGGGGAAAAAAGATGGTTTAAGGGAAATAATGAGACAGGATTTTGGGAACAACTCATGAAAAGTGGTATGTATGAGGGGGTTTGGTCCTATGCATAAAATTCGATCAGTCACAGTAAAAAGTGTTTCTTTGAGTTAAGGAGAAATTTTCTGATATGTTCTTTTGAATATCAGGATGGAGGGAAGAAAGGGATAACAGAAAAGGGAAGAAGAACAAATAATCTATCTAACAACAATACTGAAAGAAAAAAACATTTTCAGTGATGTCTAAAAGGAGGACATCGTGATAACTATGTAAAATTTATCTTTATTGATCAACAATTACAAAATGTCATTGTTGTGAAAAAACTGATCCAAAATTGATCTATGATAAACATAAAATAAAACAACAGAAAATGAAAAAGTAGAAAATGAAAATTAAATTGGATGAAGCGAAATAAAACAGTAAAACAAAAAAGCTATATACAACAATGATTTTCACATGGAGTTCATCAATGAAGTTGGTTCCACATAATGTTTCAAGTGGGAACCATTGGTACTATAAGAAAACAATCGCTCTTCCAAATCCTTTAAAAGGTAATAGTTTGCGCCTAGGACAAAAACGATTTTGAAAGGACCTAGCCATAATTTCTAAAACTTCGAATGTCTTCCTTTGTCAGCATGCGCTGAGTCCCAAAGTAAGACTTTCTCACCTACCTTAAATTTGACAGTTTTTGCACGTGTGTTAAAGTATTTCTTTATAGTTTGTTGTCTTCTCTTTATGTTTTCTAAGGAAAAAATTATTTGTTCTTCTAAGGCTAATGGCGAATTTATTCTTTGAGGAACATTGAAAGAATTTAATTCTTCAATCTATAACATCAACCATAGAGAAAAAATTTCCATCTAGGTAGGCAGAATGGCTTCTTGACAATAAACAAGTTGAAAGGGGGTGCAACCTGTGATTACCTTGGTAGTAGTGTGATCTTCCTAGAGGGCGTAAGTGAGAAGGGTGTTCCACTGACAAGGATTATTTTCGATGAACCTCTTTATGATCCTAACCAGATTTTTGTTAGTAGACTCAACTTGCCCATTTCCTTGAGGTTAATAGGATTATGAGGTGAAATGTTTGACTCCCAACTTAGCTAGAAATTGAGTCAATTTTGTGGAAATGAAAGCAGGATCATTGTCTGTAATAATCTCCAAAGGAATGCCAAATATGGAAAAGATATTAGTTTCCAGGAAAGAAATTACATGTCCACCCTGTGAGTTTCTAAGAGGGACAAATTCAGTCCACTTAGTGAAATAATCAGTGGTTGTCAAGATGAAAATCTGCCTTGCAGAAGACAGAGGATTAATAGGACCATTAAATTCTAGGCCCCATTTAGAAAAAGGAAAATCTAGGAGGACAGGTTGTAAAGGCATGGCAAAAAGACGCTCTTTCCCAATGAATTTTTGGCACTTGTCACAAGATCTTGCAAATTTATAAGAATCTCGAAAAATTGAGGGCCAATAATAATCATTTTTGATGATTTTAAAAGCAGTAGCTTTAGCAGAAAAGTGGCCACCAACGTGAATAACATAAGCTAAAGATCCATGAGTTTCATGTAACAATTTATGTGCTTCCTCATTATTCACACATCAAAGTTAGATACCATAAACATACCTTTTGAACAAAAAGTCTCCTAAAATAATATACCTGGAAGATTCAAGGCAGATTCTTCTCCTCTGATGAGGATCTAAGTCATCTGAGAATTTATAATATTGCAAGTAATACACCAGATTTTTACACCAGGGGTGTTCAACAATAGAAAGGGTTTGATTCTCAATTTAAAACAATGCTGAAAGAGGATTATCTTGATCGTCAATTTATTCACTTGCTTCAACATGTTGAGCTAAGTGAAGGGCTAAGTCTCGTTCCTTAATTGTTTTCGAAGTCATGATGGTTAAATCATGCTCCTCGATTTTGGCAAGCCAATGTGCAAGCTTCCCTGAAAGATAAGTTTGTGAAAGAAAAAACTTGACAACATACAAAGGGAATTTTACCTGTGTACGTTTTCCTAGAATAAAGTGGTGAAATTTCTCTATGGCTTTAACAAGAGAAAATGCATGTTTCTCAATATAAGAGTACTTGAATTCATCGTTTGATAAACTTTGGCTCATGTAAGATACATGTTTTTCATTATTCCGACCATCACATTGTAAGAGAACATTAGAAATTGCTTCCTCAGTGGCATTAGTGTATATGATAAAATCTTTCTCAAAGTTTGGTCTCGCCAAAATCGGTGCGGAACTGATTTCCTTTTTAGTTCTAATGAAATCTTTTTCGACATCATCTGTCCAATAAAAAGAGCGATCCTACTTTAGAATATTATGTATTGGTTTAACCATTAAAGCGAAATCAGGGGAAAACCTGCAGACAAAGTTGATAATGCCCATAAAGGATTAAACCTCCTTTTTGGAAGTGGGGGCAGGAAGGTTCAAAATAGCAATAATCCTTTTGGGATCTATGATTATTCATGAATCAGAGATGATATTCCCAAGAAAATTTCCCTTGGCGATACCAAAAATAGATTTAGAAGGATTTAAAGAGATGCTGAATTTTCTACATTGCATGAGAACGCTTCTGAGATGACCAAAGTGATCTAGTCAATTCTTTGTATAGACAGTCAAATCATCAAGATAAACCTAGATAATCTTACTGATCAGATTTTCAAAATCTATTTGCATAGCTCTCTGGAAAGTGGCACCTGTATTAGATAAGCCAAAAGGCATGAGTTCATAAGCAAATGTGCCCCAATGTGTAGTAAAGGTGGTTTTGTATCTATTAGTCCTTTTTACCTTGATTTGATTATATCTAGAAAAACCATCAAGTAAGGACTTCATTTGTGACCTTGCAACCTGTTGCAAAATCATTTCCATATTAGGGAGAGGGAAAAGATCTTTAACAATTTCTCTATTCAATACGCGAAAATTAACGCATAATCGAATTTGACCAGTTTTTTTCCTAACATGAACCAAATTTGAAACCCACACATAATACTTAACTGGAAAGATTATACTATCTTTCAAAAGTTTTCCCAAGTCCTTTCTAATAGCATCTTCAAGTGTAGGGTTAATCAATCTTTGTTTTTTCCTAACTAGTTTTATCCCTTCCTTGATAGGAATGGCATGTTGTATGAGAGCATGATCAAAACCACGAAGATCCTTGTATGACCATGAAAAAACATCTTGAAATTCACGTAGTAGTTCTGTGAATTTCTCCTTTTCTTTGTCGAAACATTGGGCACCTAGTTTAACCATATTTGGAGATTCAGATGTCCTAAGGTTCAAGGAAATGGTATCACCCACTTTCCTTTTCGACTCCTCTTCTTTTTGTATCTCTTTTTTTCTTACATCACTTGACGAAAATTAACTCTCGAGAGGAGTCAAGCCTTTTGGAAATTTTTTGTCTTCCATATATATGATTTCCTTGGGCTTAAATGGTTCATTTTTTTATGAAAGAACATATGCATTCATCATTTGGGAAAACCTGCCATGATTCTACATTAACAGGAATGTGAGGATGATATAAAGATTGAAATGTACAATCAGGTCTTTGAGGTAGAAGTTTTCGAGTAGGAGATGCTGCAAATACAACTAACCTATCATTCATTGAATTAAGCTTCCTCTTAACATGAGTGATGTTAAAAGATAACATGTTCGATATAAGCATCCACACAGATTGGGTATAGCATTTCATCAAATTATTGCTAGGAGAATATATTTTACGCACAAAGTTCACAACAAGTTCAAAATTACCAAAAATAGTAAGGTGGCTGCAACCAAGGTTATAAGCATTTTTGATGCCTAGTAGTAAGGATTCAAACTCAGTGACATTGTTTGTGCAAGCAAACGCTAACCTATAAGAAAAATTGTGAATTTTACCTATAGGTGAGTATAATATAATTCCATCTTCGTTACCTTCGTTTGAACATGAGCCATCGAAATGCATGTGCCACATACCATCTTCCAAATCAATTTGTTCCCGAGTAGTGTCACCCTCATCAACAAAGACACAGTACACCCCTAAGTCTTCCTCAAGACAATTTACAGTTGGTTGAGGAATTCTCTCTATGTATGGTGAAATTCTTCCTTATCTTAGGACTATAATATTCTTTCCATTCCTGGGAATGGATAAGTGTGTTCCATCAAGCGAAAGATATCCACCTATTAGGGCTTGCCAGTCTCTTCCTAATATAATAGAATAGTTTCTTATTGGCATGTCAGTTACTTGGATGTTGAGGGTTGTCCTTATTTTGAGATGTGCACATAGAACTAAAGTTACGTCTTTGATTTCACCTATAGTTGACTGCTGCGGACTATTATAGGAGAGAATGCTTCTAGAATTTTCGTTAGTACATGATAAGCCTAGCTCTTCCATGATGATTTTTGACATTACGCTTGGACCGAAACTTCCATCGATTAGGAAACAATGGGCTATCGTATCCATACTTTTTACAGAAATGAAAAAAGGAGGGTTCTTTATAGGGTGTCTAAAATTATTTACACCTATCTTATTTATAGTGGGATCCTCTTCTTTTTCCTCTTCAAAAATATTGGCTATGGTGGAGGCTTTTCCTTCCATAAAATTCTTGATATGATTTTGTTGTTCAGGAATGGAAACCATGTCCAAAAGAGTAGCATCAGCCTTGATATTATCCAACTAGTTAATGATGTTATACTTGGAAGAGGGAAGAGGGGAAGGAACTCCTTGACTTTTGGGAATTTTGATAGTTTTTACATTAGTACCTTGTGAAGATGAGGCTCGGGTAGAGGAAGTACAAGGAGGATGGCATTTCCCTTTAGGGGAATAATATTTGTTCCTAGTATTTATTATCATAACATCTTTCAGTTCTGCCCAATCTAGAACAACGATAGTGGTTTCCAAATATTTTATCTCTAGCATTCTTCTTAACCTCACAAGTACTTTCTTCATGATTTTCTTCGCAGAAGTTACACCAACTGCGAGATATAATGGCTTTGGGATAAAAAGTGTTCTCATTTATATTCTTGAAAGGTATTGAGGAAGAAGAAGATTCCCCAAGGGTAAGTGAGGGAACATTCCCCTTTCATTCATATGATATCATTTGATTGTTCATATCTTGCATGAGTTGTAGGAGGGAAAACATATATGTTTGCTTGACTGAGTCTCCTTTAGGGAGACCTTTTCTTTCAATTTTCTCTTCATACTCCAGGAAAGTGTGGAGAGCAAAGCCAATATTGTCAATAGCCTTTTCTTCGAGCCTATGACGATAAGGAGAGGGAATTTCATTATAATAATGCATAGAAGGGACTTGATTTTGGGGGCGGATTAGTCCATGAATTTGATTGTACAATTTGGTGAAACGAAGGTTAAAAGACTTAATAGTCTCACCATCTTTGTAAGAAATATTTTTATATTCCATTAACTATTCAGTCAGGCTCTTGGATTGTCCATAAGTGGACTTGAAACAATAAACCAACTATTCCCAGGTGGAAAGGATTTTTTGAGGGAGATTAAAAAAATCATCTACCTCTTTTCGTTCAAGGGAGTTGAAAAATAAGCGCATGCATGTATCATTATCATTAGCGCCGATATTATGACAAGCATTAGAAAATGCCACTAGGTGTTTGTTTGTAAAAACAATTTTATTCCCTGAGAACTTAGGAAGATGCTCTTTAAATTTGGGTAACAGATGAGTAGCAGGTGCTAGATTCAAGGGAGAATATACATTCCATGGGGTGGTCGTAGCATCTTCCTCAAACTGAAAAAGACCGTATTTATTTATAACTTTAGCAGGGTTGGTAGCAGATTGGATAGGAACTTGATGACAATATAGACTACCAATTACCGATGAGGCCAAAGGTTGGGATGATGAAGCACTTTCGGTACCACTAGCACCACTCGTAGATGTCATTTTGAAAGTGATGGGTAAGGGTGAAAAGATGAGTTGGAAGATTCAAAAAAATTCCTCCTTAGAGTGATTTATTGGGTCGACAAAATGGATTTCATCCTTCCTATTTCAATGATAGGAGTAGCTTCAGGGGACAATCCTCTTTTTCTTCTAGAAATGCAAGGATTGAGGACATGAAAAAGAATACCAAAGACTTAGGAAAATGGAGGTTACTACTAATTTCTAGGCTACCTTTTCCTAGCTTCCAAACATTCAAGTATACTTATATCTTGTTCAACTACTTCCCAAGAGAGTTCAAGCTGAGCTTGGGTACTAGAAGTTTCTAGAATAGTATTGAATAAGGTCAAGGAAATACTAGTCTAGTCTTTAAGACTGTGTTAAATATTAGGCTGCCTTGTAGAAGGTATTGTCATGAGAAAATCAATCAAAGAGTATTCGAATAAAACAAAAAGATTCAAAGATGATCATGAATACAATCAACCAGAGAGATATGGAAGATCTCCCCAGTATGGTCACCAAATAAATGTTGACAAAAAGGTATGGAATACCTTACTCAATCATTTTCATATCTTGCCTAGCTAGGACAAGATAGTTGGGAATGTCACCCAGGGTTTATAGCCTAAAACATTTCACTCAATCCACAAGTATCAATTACCAAGGATCAAGGCTGATTTTATGATTTATATTTGTAACAATGCAAAAAATAAAACTTTAAACAAAGCTAGGTGAATGTATACATATTTTACATTGAAGTGAAGATGGAGACAAAAGAAAAAGGAATAACCAAGTCATTAAAACACATGTATGAGATAGAACAATAATTTTTTTTTATTTCATTCCGAGATACAAAACTGTATTTCTCTTTTACAAACCCCTACGAGGGTATGGACTAAAGTCAGATTTAAGAGTCTCCGATGGGCACAATACAAAAAGACCCTAACAGTGAAATAAAACTGAAATTAATGATCTAGATCAGCTTGCCACAAAATGATACCACTTGACTCTGCAAGATATTCTTTATCAAATATGAAAATTAATTCATAAACAAACAAGAGTACACAGACTATCAAATAAATCAAACACCTTTAAAACAAGCTGATGAAAGGTATGATTCAGTTTTTGAATCCTTCTTCCTTGAATTAGACCCTACTATCATCAAGAGGATTAGACTTTCAACTAAACTCATAAATGAATGAAAACTGAAGCTATCTCACTAACTAGAGAGCAAACCTTAGTATTGTAACTCTCCTTCTATTCCCCCTCTTCTGTCTCTTGCTCTCATTGAACCTTTATTCTTTCTTAATAAGTTGAGGTAGTTCAACTACTTTCTTTAGTTAAATCAAATTAACTTAACTAATTAGTTTGGGAAGAAATAATTAATAATAATATATAAATAAGGGTCTAATTAATATCAACTAAATAGGTGGGACCCCTTATGACTCCCATCATTCTCTTTGCCAATCATCAAATATAAAATATAAATTAATCATTTGGATCATATAACACCCTTGTAACTCCCATGGATATCATTTAAGTCGAATATTTAAATATCGACAACATTTAAGACCATACCCCAAAAAATAATATGTCCATGTTATCCACAAAAATATCCAAGATAAAGCTTGTTGTCCAAAATATGTTGAAAATCATTAAATGATGTCTTCCTCACTGAATATCATAAAAAACATTTAAAATCCATATTTTCCGCTGTGTAAGGCATATTTCCTCTTCTCACTGTTGTCTCCTCTTGAATTTTTTGGGATAGCCCTTGGTTGGTTAGAACTTTGGGGCTGTATTTCACTGATCACATGGGAGCAATAATCTTCTAGGTGGAGACATGAAGACACAGATTTATAAGACTCTGTGGATAGATTGGAGGGGGAGGCCACTGATTTTCCTTTGTCTTGCACAGGTTGTGGGATATCAGTTTTAATATTTTTCTGGTGTGCGAGGACTGTACTGGAGAAACAACATGAGAAATTTGAGCATTGGGATTAACTAGTGGTGGTAAAGGCAATGACATGGTGGGCCAACCATGGTGGTGAGAGACAGGATGGTGGACAATTTATTGCCAACCATCATTAGTAGGGACTTCAAGCTGCATTGACACATGTGGAGGAACATGAATGCCAAGAAAATTTTGTGGAGGTTGAAATGGGGTATGTCACGTCAGGGATGCAATATACCAGGACCAACCAAATTGAAAAATCCATCTTGAAACAACTAGTTTAACTCTTGTGGATCAACATCGAAGTGAATAGAAAACTGAGGCCTTCTATAACCTCGATGTCAGTTACCTCTGCCTCTATTATTTCATCCATTACTGCCCCTACTGAAACAACTCATCATGTAGCAATATTTAATCAGTCATGAAAAGTTATTAATAACCCATACATGGAACTCCACTTAAATAAATCAAGAGTTGGCTCTATTATTTACTACATGACGTATGCAATCCATCCATAAAAATTCCATTTATTAATTGCCACATGAACAAGGAATTGATAGGGTCATTGGGAGTATGGAGGGATTGTATTTAGCGTAAAGTGATATTATGGAGGGGGAAATATTTACAAATATTGTTCAAGAAATAAACAAAAACCATCAAATGTGTATCTAAACATATCTCAGAATACCAATCATCAATTACTGCCACTTCAAATTTTCTTCATTTCCATACAGACCTTTCTTAAAAATGAATATCATAGAACATGGAGTGAAGAAGTGAAATTGGGATAATGAGAGGAGTGTATTTTGCAGAAAATGGTATAATGGAATGGATTTCCAAGGATACTATTCTAATATATCAAACAATGCCATCTTTAATGCCAATTAAAATTCAAAATCCTTTACTACTTCAAAATTGAAATTCAACATTTTGTTTCCAAAAAAATCCAAAATTGGGGTTTCACTTCAAGGCTGCTCATTTGCATTTTGAAATTGAATATCACAATAATCATTTCATAATTCATTTCCCAATAAACATTCAACAATAATAACACAACTTGCGCAGAACAGAGTCGAGGAGACACAACATCACAATAATCACAACCAACAGTCGAGAAATAGACATACTGTGGTCCACGATATTAACACCAATACATTTTGAATCACTACAGGGTTCCACGAAGTGGCCACAAACGAGATCCCTATGTATAACCCAATTCCAAGCTGAACTTCAAATAACAATGCTTCCAAAATTCCCTTTCATTCTGGTTCGAAAAACTCATTCAATGCGTATATATTTCATCCACAGAGGTACTCTTTTCTCATAAAAATCGAACACCTCGAGCATGCTAACACAACAGGTCGTATTTCTTAAACAATGTCGTATTTCTTAAACAATGTTTTTGCAACAATGTCATCACCTCAACACTACCACATGATAGGCTGTATAAAAAAATATAAGTGGGATTAGCAATATTTCTAACATCACACAATAAACAATCAACACAACCCATGACTAAAAGAGAATGAACAATTCCTTTATTAAATGTTGGGTTGGCCGCACTTGCACCCTTAGTCAAATACAAGGTTCGATAAACCAATAAAAAACAATGATGAGGTATGGGAGGATGAACAAACCAACATTTTGAGGGTTTGGCCAAAGGAACGTCTTCAACGGTCTCGTTACCATTGTTTCATCAACAACCTCAGTCACAGAGCTTATACAAGGGTGTGTGCATGATAGCGATATAATTAGATGACAGACAAAATCTAAAAATAACCCAAAGACCGCGAGTAGTGGTACCATTTTTTTATCAGGCAGAGAGGAACCACGAAAGAAAACCGGAGACAAGGTAGGCCCAAAAACTACCACACAATATTTTATCCACAGGAAAAGCAACATAACAACTACAACTTTATCAACAACAAGAGACACCCACATTTTCGATGCGATTAGTTCAAATACAAATTCCACAGAGACCAAAACTTCGCTAATAATCTGTACATAGTCAAAATTTCCACATATCATAACTTTGGAAATGCACAAACAACGAGAAAACTCAAGAGCCAACTGTTGACTTAATTAAATAGTAGAGAAAAACATTCATGGATGGAGCAACAAGAAACCCTATACCTATGTGTAAATATTTCCAATGAGAGTCGAGCCAGTCTGTATATCTCTTCCATAGCCGAATAAAGCGGAGTAACAACAACCAACAAAATACCAAATGCAAAATGGCTAGGGTGGCAGACTCGAGGTAGGGTAGAGTGATGTGCATTTACTACATGTCATGTCTACCACTTACATGTTCATCCATATCTTAGTACGAGCAAGCTAACCATACAATTCATAACCCACTAACAATTAATTGCAAGCTTGATACACCACCATTTTCAAACTTAACAAATGCGCCAACCTTTGTTTTAAAAATCCAATGTGACATATATCAAAACCTTGCTAGGGATATCAAGTCATAAGCTTTATACCTCCAATTCAAACCATGCACACAATCCTTGTAGCATGGAATCAAGTTAATCACCACACCATATATCGTACACAACTTGAAACATGGAGTTTAGATCTTTTATTAAACTAGATGCATCATAGTACACTTGTGAGGGTTATACAAAGAACACATTGTTGAAAATTAAAATCGTAACTAAGTTCTGCCCGCAATTTTTTTCTAAAGCCTATTATTATAAAAGATAAATAATACTAGTAGGTGGAACCCCCTGTAGATTGGAGATCAAGTCTAGTTCTTATTTGATAATATGCTACTACTCGACAATGATTTCATGGTGATAACATCTTGTTTTATTGGCGATGGATAAGGTGTGTTCTGTGGGTTTTTTGCTGCTTTAGGCTCATGTTTTATTTCACAATGATCTATTTTATCCTTGTTATCACTGCAATATTTTATTGGATCTGTTACTAGGTGACCTTCCCAATAAACATGTTAGCAATAACATATATGAACAATTGAAAAGAAATGAAAAACAATGTTACAAATGCAAAGGGAAGAATTTAAACTATGCTATATGCTACTCTACATGCATTGAATTTTAATGGTCATTACTTGGCATAAAATAGCTAATGGTTATGCGATTTTATTGAGTTATATGAAGTAGTGATTTGTGTTATGGCATAAGTTTGATATGGATCACGCTATTGGTGATGGTTCGATACATGGTTTACTTAATTGTATTATATAGTTGATATGTATTATGGTCAAGTTGGCAAATGGAAAGTATGATGTGGGTCGCGCGTTTGAAAAATAATAGATGCAATTTCCAATGCATGGTTTAAATGAATGGTTAGTGGATTAATGTTAGCGTGTACTAATGAATTCTTCTCACCGCCACCCTAGTCAGGCTATTTTCAACCTTGTTGTTGTGGTTATGCTCCGATTTTCAAGCAGGGAGGAACCGCTCGACCAACTCACATTTAAAGTGCTTGGATTACAGGTATGTCTTTTTTTGGCCATCCATAAGTCTGCTCTGTTTATGAAATGGATATTGGTTGGGATGTATGGTTGTGCTTTCCTTAAGTATTGCAACTGTGTAAAATTGTGATTTTTGGAATGAAGCGTCGATGGTTTTCTCTACAATAATGTTGAAGTCACAATGTTATGGGTCATCCTGGGTATTAGAATCCATAAAGGATCTTAGTCATCCTTGTTGGTTTAGTTGGTGAGTTTCATTTGGTATTGAGTGACTGGTTGTCTTCATGCATTCATATTACCATACTCAGTCTTTGGCTTTTATGGGGTTTAATGGTTGGATGCGCTTGTGTCACTGCGCTTTGTTGGGTTGTTGTCACTATTAATGGTCTCACAGTGGGTTATATTTCTTCTTCTAGAACCTCTCTGCACATCAATGTTATAGTTGGTTGAATGGAGAGCCATGAGGGTTATACCCTGCATGTGATAAATATCACTACCAGGATTGAATAGAGCCTTGCTCCATTGCTCATAGCTCTCATGTCGCGGGATTTGTCACCCTATCCATGAAGTAAATTGTGGTTTTCTTTGTGTGTACATCGTAGGTCTTGGAGGTTTTCACCATAGGGAAGAGTCAACTCTAGTCTTCTTGTGTTGGCCACAGAGAAAAACCTTAAATCCTCAGGTCCGAGGGTTGATAGAGAAGACCGTCGTGGTCTATCGGGTTTACTATTGGTTATTGTTGACTGGTATATATTTCCGACATAATCGATTGCAGGCTCATCCAGTTGATTAGGTGACAATCGTGTCGGTTTTGGTATCTAGTCACTCCCTGTGTTATTACAATGGATAAACCCTGCATGGTTAATTGGAGAGGTCAAATACACAATCGCTCTCCTTGTGTTTAAATGAATTGATAACCCAATATTGTTTTTAATTGAGTAAGTCACAACGTCGCTTCATGTCGATGCATGGGTATGCGTGGTTTCCACAACATGTCAGATCAGGTTGTTGATTATTACGACAGTCCAAGTCCTAGGCTTAGAATTGAATTGATTGATTGAAGATTGGGGTTGATACATAATCATCGTCTTTTTCATTAAATATTATTGGGATGTTAACATCGGCATTAGTTACAATTGTTTAATGATGTGCAGGCATAATGCATTTGTATGTGTGGTTCTCTTATGCCACGAATAAATGGTCACTGTGACTATGAGTTTTTTTGGCCAAATGGTTATTGAAACCATGATGACTATGGAAATTCCATCCACTATATGTGTTATGGTTATTTGATCGCGTCATCAAGGATGAGCCCGAGTTTTACACATCATGGTTTTGATTGCAGTTGATTAGTTTGAGCAATACTATATTAGGTTGATAGCTTGACACGATGGGTTGAGTTAACGATACCGTGACTATTTGTTTAGAATTGTCAAATGGGAATGTTTTATCGTGGTGTTTGAGGTATGGCTATCCACTAGGCATGTTATGGATATTTTGTTTTGGGTTGCGCACTCAGAGATAGTCACAGAGTTTTAAACATGGCTTGTTGCAATTCGATTATTTGTATTATGAAGTCATGTATGTTGATTCTGCCTCATTGTGTTGGATGAATATCCCAACATCTTAATGTTTAGAGTCAAATTAAAATTGGACATGTACAGTCACATAAATGAAATTGTGTTTTGTCGAATGGTTGTATTTTTTCCAGCATAGTGTGAGTTGAAACGGTGATTGGTTATCTAGGTGTTTAAATGACAAACCAGGATCTTTGCAAGATGAATATGGATCATTATGTTGACTGTCCATTGGGTATGTTAAATGAATGTCATGCATTCTAAAATAGTGACAGGCACAAGTGCTGTGACAGTATGACCACATTGCAGTTTAATTATTAAATGAATGTAAAGACAAAATCAAGCATGATTTTATGCCTGGATTTGATGAGCAAAGTGAAAATAGTTGACTGTGTATTTACTTGGAAATTGCTTATGGATAAATGGAAGAAAACATAGTTCCCCTACAGATTGTTGTGGAATGCATAACTGTTTTGATTGTTGATACTGTGTCAATATTTTGGTTATGAATAGTGAACTAGTTAATACAAATTATTTGTTATTGGATCACAATGGTCATTTGGTTGGTGTATCTCCTTTGTCAGAATGGTTATATGGATTACTTAATTAATTTTATTAACAATACCCTCTCTCATTGCCCACCATTATTTCACTTTTCTCTAATTACAACCCCATCGCCTTCCCACATTCATTTTCACTCCCTGTTCTAAAAATTGATTATAGTCAAGAAAAATTATGTGTTGAAGTAGTTGGCAGTAGTAGTGTTGGTTGAATTACAATGATGTTTTCTTTGGTTTGCAGTTGATTGCAGTGGTCTTTGAGCAGTATCCGTATTTCCCCCCTCTCGTCATATCATGTTTCTCTCAATACAAACCCCTCACATATCCCATGACCCTTTATTCACCCCTTGCTCATTGATAAACAATTAAACAATTTGTATGGATTGGATTGCATGAGTCTGATACATTTATTAGCCAAATCTATTTCATATTTTAAGAGTTATCATGTATGGTTACTTAAAATACTATTTTCTAATCAATCATGCATGCATGAATGAGTTTTTTCAGCTGAGGTAGTCACGGTCAAGGAAACCAAGGGAGGGGTAACTGGAACAGAGGCCCAAGAAGGCCAAGGTTCTCCATACATTTTGATGGTGACTCACAAGAGCTTGGCCAGTTGTTTCAGGCTAGATTTTTCAATTGGATTGGGAAAGGAGTGGTCCAACCTAGGCATGAAAGGCATCCTTTCCAAGTTCCGCAAGACCTTGGTATCCCCGTGCCTCCTCACGTCTCATTGCGACCAAAGGTTCCTGAAAATGATGGATGGCAAGAGATTGTCCACCCGACAATATCCCAACATCGTAGCTGGCTTAATTTATCCCTACCTACTCCTCCGCCTATTAACCCCACTACCCAATCTCCCCCCCACTCACCAGTGCAGTCCTCCCATGCTAGAAAGAGATTGAAGACTGAGGCCCATCATGCCCTTGACAAAGGAAAAACCACTACTGCCCCTTCCTCACCCTCCAATGGTTCTGATAAATCCGTGTCTTCCCGGATGCATTTGAGGGACAATTTTTCCCACGTGATCAATGATATTAGGCCTAAAGGCTCAGCACAACCAAAGGCAAATTCAGGAAAATCGAAAGGTGACAACAACAATCAAGGAAAGATTGCATCTCAGAGTGGGAAATATGGATTTTGAGTTTTTATTTTATCTATTGTTGATGACAATTGACTTCAGGAATTTTTGGAGAACATGTTTTATTTTGGATATATGAGTAATACATTTTTTGAAAAATAATTTCAATATCGTGAGCTAAATTGTCAAATGTGAATATGATGATGGGAGTCACAAGGAGGTGTGTTTTTCTTAACTAACTAGTTATGTTATGATTGTTATGAGCTAAAGGGAGTCACAAGGGGTCCCACCTACTAGTTATTATTTATTTACAACCCTTATTATGATTATTACTTTTCCCCCCTTAACTAAAAAGTTGGTTGAATCTTCAGTTAACTTAACTAATGAGGTGGTTCAACTACCTCAACCGATTCTGATTTTCTTAAAGGCAAAAGGAAAGGGAGGAACACGAGGATGATAGAAAAAGAAGCACACTAAGGTTTGTTCTTTGATTTATGCTGAGATAGTTTAGTTTTCATTCATTCCTTAATTCATCACAAACCTAATTATTTTTATGATAGAAGGGTCTTATTGTAGACAACAAGATCCGGGGCTGAATTACATCATTCAAACACTTGTTTTCAGAGGTATTGATCTATCTTTGATAGTCTGTGTAGACTTGTCTGTTTGTGAATTGGTTTTCATGACTGACAAGGGATATTGTGAAGAGTTGAGTGGGAAACAATCTGTGGCAAGTTGATCCATCTTTTAGAGTTCATTTTTTGATTTTCTGTCGGAGGTCCTTTTGTATGTTCCATCGGGGATGTCTAAGTTTGACTTTGGTCTTAAATTTCTGTATGAAATTTTGTAAAAGAATGACTCTTTGGTGAATTGGAATGAAATAAAGGATTTCTTTATGTCTCATCTATCTTCATTATCATCTTGGTGTCTTTGCTTCTGTCTTTACACTTATTTCAACAACTGTTATATTCATAAAATTGCATAAAAAATAAATTTTCAGCAAGCTTTTTATTGATAAAAGACTAGCCTAAGAACTTGTAATTAATACTGGTGAGTTAGGATGTTAATTGTTTTGGCTATAAATGTAGGGTGATATTCCCATGTATTTTTCTTTATCCAAGAAAAATATGAAAATGCTTGATTAAGATCATTTCATATCTTTTCCTCAACATTTATTTGTCGACCATACTGGGGAGATCATCGATATCTCTTTGGTTAATTTTCATACTCGATTTTCATCGATACATCTTTCTTTTCTGATATTGATTCTCTGACTGTTTTATTCTTAATGATTGTTCCTGTTGCAAGGAAACCCAATATTGAGCATAGTCTTCAAGATTAGACTAGCATTGCTTTGAATTTGTTTAATACCATCTTAGATACTGCCAATACCCATGCTGAGCTTAACCTTTCTTGGGAAACAATTGAACAAGATATTAGTGCTCAAGAACAATTGGAAGCTATATGTAGATAGCCTAGAAATCAACAATAACCCTTTTGTTTCTTCAAGTTTTGGCCTTTCTTTCATGTCCTTAGACTCTAGTGCTTCTAAAAGAAGAAGAGGCTTGTCACCTGAAATCAATCCTATTGCTTAAATAGGAAGGAGAAACGTTGTGTTGTCTGCCCAACAAAGTGCTCTAAAGAGAGCTTTATCTGATTCATCCAGTTCATCTTTCCTTCCCTCATCTATCATCCACAAGATGACATCTAGTGGTGGCTTTGGTGGCACTGGAAGTGCTCCATATTTTCAATCTTCATTGTTATCAGTGATTGGTAGCTTATATAGCCACCATATCCCTGTACAATCTACCACAAACCCCACCAAAGTAATTAAAAAGTATGGGAATTTTCAGTTCAAGGAAGACACCACAACCACATCATGGCATGTGTCCTCTCCTCTCAACCTAGCACCTGCTATTCATCCACTTCCTAAATTTAAAGAGCATCTTCCTAGGTTTTGAGGAAATAAGACTGTCACTACAAGCAAACACCCGCTGACATTTTATAATGCTTTGCATAACATAGGGGCTAATGACCACGACACTTGCATGCACTTATTCGTCAATTCATTGGAAGGAAAGGATGCAGCCGATTTCTTTGACCTTCCCCCTAATATTATATCTACTTGGGAGGAGTTAATCTATTGGTTTAGATCCACCTATGGGAAATCTAAAATCCCAACCGAGAAGTTAAGGGAATACAATAACGTCACCTACAAGGATGGTGAGACCATCAAGTCTTTCAACTTGCGTTTCACCAAGTTATATAATCAAATACCCAAACTCATCCGCCCTCATAACCAAGACACTTTCATGCATTAATACAATGCATTGCCTTCCCCCTACCATCATAGGCTTGAGTAAAAAGCCATCGATAATCTCGGTTCTTCTCTGCATGCTTGTTCAAAGTATGAAGAACAACTTGAAAGAACTGGCCTCCCCCAGGGAGAATCGATTAGACAAATAGAAATGTCCATCCTTTTACATCTAGTACATGATATGAACAATCATATGATAGCATTTGAGCGGAAGGGTACTTTCTCTCCTCTCACCCCTGGAGCTTCGTCCTCTGCTGCACCCCCCTTTATAATTCCGGTTGAAAACATGATTCAGCCTAAAGCTATCCCGCCTCAGAGTTGGTGTAAATTTTGCGAGGAACACCACGAGAAAACAAAATGTGAGGTAAAGAAGAGTGCCAGAGATAAGTTCTTTGGTAAAATACCAAAATCTACTATCGTTGTCCTAGATTTTGTAGAGCCAGAAGATGTAATGGTTATCAATACTAGGAACAAAGCATATGCTCCCAAGGGCAAATTTGATCCTCCCCGCAGTTCTTCTAGCCCAAGATCGTCCTAAACCACTGCTACTCTCCAGGTTCCTAAGGTTCCTGAGATTCAAGGAATCACTCCCCCTCTCCCCTCTTCCAAATACAATATCTTGAATCAGTTGGCCAACATCAAAGAAGATGCAACCCTCCTAGACATGGTTGTCATCCCTGAAAAACATATGCATATGAAACAATTCATGGAAGGAAAAGTTTCCGTTGTAGCCAATATTTCCGAAGAGGTAAACAAAGAGGATTCTTTTGTAAATAAAGTGGGTGTACATAATTTTAGATACCCTGTAAAAAATCCCCCTTTTTATATTTCTGTTAAAATTATGGATAATATTGCCCATTGTTGCCTCATTGATGGCGGTTCGGGCCCGAGTGTGATGCCGAATATTATTATGGAAGAGCTAGGCTTGTCTTGTACAAATGAAAATGCTAGAAGCATGCTCTCCTATAATAGTCTATAAAAAACAACCATAGGTGAGATTAAGGATGCGACCTTGGTTTTATGCGCTCATCCTGAGATAAGGACAACCCTCAATATTCAGGTAATTGATATGCCTGTAAGAAATTACTCAATTATCTTAGGAAGAGTTTGGCAAGCCTTAATAGGTGGATACCTGTCACTTGACGAGACACATTTATCCGTTCCCCGGAATGGTAAGAACATTATAGTCCTTAGAGAGGGAAGAATTTCACCCTACATAGAGATTGTTCCGCAATCTAGAATAAACTATATCGAAGAGGACCTAGGAGTGTATTCCATATTTTCCAAAGAAGATAATATTCCTTTGGAAAAAATCAATTTAGATGATGATATGTGGCATATGCACTTTGATGGTTCACTCTCTAATGAAGGAAATGGGGATGGCATTATCTTAGTTTCCCTTGTAGAGAAAAATCATAATCTGTCTTACAGGTTAGAGTTTGCTTGTACCAATAATGTCACTAAGTTTGAAGCTTTATTATTAGGCATTGAAAACGCCCTTAATATTGGTTTTGGTCACCTTTCAATTTTTGGAGATTCTGAGCTTGTTGTGAACTTGATACATAAAATGTTCTCTCCTAGCAACAAGTTGATGGAGCAATACTCCCAAACTATTTGGGCTCTTATCTCAAACCTTCTATCTTTCAACATCACTCATGTTAAGATGGAGTTGAATTCAATGGATGGTCAGTTAGCTGTCTTTGCAGCTTCTCCTAATCAACAACTTTTGCCTCACAGGCTTGATTGTTCTTTTCAATCTCTATATTGTCCATATATCCTTAACAATGTAGAATCTTGGCAGGCCCTCCCTAACGATAAGAGCTTTTGTTATTTCATTCAATATGAACCTATTAATCCTGAGGAGATTATATGCATAGAAGACAATAAGATTCCCGAGATCTTGACTCCTCTTGACAGTTCATTTTCATTGAGTGTTGTAGGCAATAAAGAAAAACAAAAATAAGAGGAGTTATGAAGGAAGGTGGGTGAAACCATCTCCTCAAACATTTGGGCACTCAAACCTTCAATGAATGATAACATAGATACCCAATGTTATTATAATGAAAAAATGAATTTTTCCAAGCTACTTGGTGGATTTCAAAAGGTTTTTGCTTGGCTTTATAAGGATTTGCGTGGTTTTGATCCTGGTTTTTTACAGAATGTTATTCCCATCAAGGAAGGCATGAAACCAATTATGCAGGAACAAAGGTCTATTAACTCTGCATTTAAATAAACTGTTCAAAGGGAGTTGGAAAAATTCTCAAGGGTTGGGATGATTTTTTTAGTCCACCCTTAATGGGTTTCCAATTGGGAACCTGCTTCGAGGACCACTAATAATATTAGAACCTATATCAATATTCAAAATTTCAGGCAAGCTATTATGAGAAATCATTTTCCTCCTCTCAGTATGGAAATGGTTCTGCAGCAGGTCGTAGAGTCACAGTTAAGGCCCTTACTTGAAAATTTGTTGGGTTGCAAGAAAATCAAGGTAAAAGGGGAAGATGCTCATAAAACCACTCTTATCACTAATTGGGGTACCATCTCTTACAAATTCCTTCTTTCTAGCTTACTTGATACGAGTATTGCTTTTAAAATACCTATGCACATGACTCTTGATGAATTGATTAGTCTCCATCTCTATATTGATGATCTAATTGTGTGCGTCAAGGGGTTGATAATTACATAAGAGGTCCAAGTGTTGTTTCTGGGTCCTTTCAAAATTGATTTTGTCTTGGACACTAACTCTTACATTCTAAAGGATTTACAGAAGCAATTGTTTTCCTACAACAATAATAGTCCTCGCTTGAAATATTGCGAGGGACCAACGTGAAAAGTTCTAATGCTGATTAGATTTTTTGTATATTAGTAGCTTAGCTTTGCTTTCATTTTTGCGCTATTTTCTTTTCTGCTTTACAGTAGTTTGTTTTCTGCTTTTTGTTTCAAAAAATTTCTTGTCGCTTCTTCATTTTGTCTTTTATTGTTTCTATTTTAATTTCTGCATTTTTTTTTACTTCTGTCATGATTTTGTTTCCTATCATCTTTTAGTTAATTTGGCCAAGATAGGATGTTGGATCAATTATACCATAGTGAAACTCCTGCAAAACATTATTAGTCAATAAAAATCAAGCTTACACAACTGTTATGATGTCTCTTCGGAAGGACCCTTGAATTTTTTTATATATTTCCACTGCTGTCTTGTAAAGAATTGGTTATCTCCCGCTTCTTCTTGCCATTTCTTCATCCATTGAGATCTTTAAGGGCAAGTTTACAATTTTTATCCTTAAAGTTAAAAGCAGATTCCGATTGAATGATTATGCATACAGTGGTAAAAACCCCTCGTACTTAACACTTTTCATGAATTATTCCCAAATTCTTGGTCATATTTCCATTAAATCCGCTCACTTCTCCCTGTTGCATGATTTTCCTGGTTATATCTTCTTGACCTGTTGTTCTTGGTCCGCGAAAACATGAGTTCTGAGTTCTAAATCTGTTGAAATTTTTTTTCCTTGTGGATTCGCCAGTTTGTTGACAATTAAAATCGTAACGAAGTTCTTCCCGCAAAGTTTTTCCAGAGCCTATTCTTATAAAAGATAAATAATACTAGTAGGTGGGACCCCTTGTAGATTGGAGATCAGGTATGGCTCTTATTTGATAATATGATACTTCTTGACAATGCTTTCATGGTGATAACATCTTA
Organism: Picea glauca; assembly: GCA_000966675.3. Lineage (NCBI taxonomy): Eukaryota > Viridiplantae > Streptophyta > Pinopsida > Pinales > Pinaceae > Picea > Picea glauca. Next base: position 287,225 of record JZKD02S0418424.1, on the reverse strand, counting down.
TTTTATTGGCGATGGATAAGGCATGTTCTGTGGTTTTTTTGCTGCTCTAGGCTCAAGTTTTATTTCACAATGACCTATGTTATCCTTGTTATCACTGCTATCTGTTATTGGATCTGTTACCAGGAGACCTGCACAATAAACATGTTAGCAATAACATATATGAGCAATTGGAAAGAAATGAAAAGTAATGTTACAAATGCAAAGGGAAGAATTTAAACTATGTTATATGCTACTCTACATGCATTGAATTTTGATGGTCATTATCATGTCGACCGCTCTCGTAGCAGCCGGTCACCTCACCAGGACCTTCTCTTTCTCACCGGCCCGAAGAGTCAATGCTCTTCCAACTCCCTCGGGAGTTTCTTACCCACAGAATTCTCAGCGATCTCCCTTTCGCGAATCGGAAGATCGGGTCTCGCGATATCGCGAGGCTTGTAACCCTGTCTCGTGCCACTCAAGCGCCAAGTCCTGAATGCCGACGGGTCAATAGTCAACGCTCCATGTCGGGGATTTTCCTCTCGGAAAAATGCTATCCGCGAGGTAGACCTTTTGTGCTTACAAACCCCGAGTGCCGAGGTGTCGATTCTTCGTGACCACGCCACCTGTCCTCCACTCGCTCCCTGGGTCCCTCGTGACCACGTCACTTCGGGATTTCGCGGATCGCGAATCCATGACGCAAAGTTCCTATTGTTGTAATCGCCGAGCGCCGAACCCCGACCCTCCCGGGATCCCATGCCACGTGTCCCTACCCTGATCGACGACTCCGACTAAATCAGGAAATCGCGACTCGCGATTTCGACGTGCATGCAACTCTTGCACTCGCCAAACCCGATATGTCGATATGAAATGACAAATGGAATCCTCCATGTGCCTGCGAGTTAATTCCCTCGCAGCTCCTCCGCGATCTGACGGTATGTGGGGTTTGAAGGATTTACTCCACAGCTTCAAGTCGTCGATTCTCTTCCTCTTGAAGGGTTTTCCGCTTTACCACCTTCGCTCTGTATGAACTTCACTGGATCCTGCTCCCACCGAGAAGTAAAGGCGCTATCCCTCTTGAGCTTCTACAACTCTGACTCCTTCAGAGCTCCGTTGGAAACGCTCCCTGTGCTCGACATCGACCTTCGCCAACCCTCAACGATGTTGAAGATTTTCAGGTTCTATGCACTCGCAGTCACAACAACCCGACTTTTCCCTTCTCAGACTTGCTACTGGAAGTTCGGTTCGACCTGCACTCACCTGCACGGCTCGAATAATCCAAATCAACTCCGGGTTGAACGAGAATGAGAGTTTAACTGTAGAGCCTCCTCAATGCACTCTATGCGGGGGAATTCGACTGCACTCTATGCAGGAATCTCCTGGCTCAAACAGAGAAACAATTGAAACTCATTCACTCATTTTCTCAGGTTTCGAACCTGATATGCAATCACATAAGAAACATATAGAAGGTAAGCATAAAGAGAAACAAGTATGCAACAACATAACATCAACAACGCACAGAGATCAAACACATCCATGAAATTGAATCAAAGCTTTCCTATTAATTCAATGTCTGTACATGGGGTTTCTTCACAACTCTCTGCCCTGTTCTCTATCTTGCTCTTCTATCCTAATGCTGAATAATCCTCATCAATTACACAAGGAGGGTGCCTATATTCGTTTTCCCTCCTGGAAATGAAACTGTCTAATCTACAGCTAACCCTATCTACCAGCATTTAAAACTGTTAAATGCCTTCTTATCTACATTACATTACAAGTGCGCTTCATATGAATGCATTCATTCAAACGACGGCACAACAATATTTTCAAAGAAATTCAAAAAAATATGCACTGGTGCTGTCCAGCTATTCTTCTCTTTCCTCCACGCTGGCTCACGTGGCTCGCGTCATGACGTCGTAGATGCTCCTGCATCATACTCCTCAGCTCAAAAGATTTCATGGGCTCCTGTCCATGATATCCTGCACAGTTTGACCATGCTTCTGAATCACCGCTTCTGGTTCCCAGCTGGCATCCTCCACTGGGTGATTTTTCCATTTCACCAGGTACTCAAGATATTGCTTTCTCTTGGTCTTCCTTCCAACTCTTTTATCCAGTATGCACTCCATCTCAGGCTTATGTGCAACTGGCAGCTGCTTCTGCAACTGGATGACTGGTTGTTCATCAGTTCCAGCTCCTTCATCCTCGGTCCTGTAGGGGTATAAATCCAAAATATTGAAAATCGTATATATCCCAATGCCCTCTGGCAACTCAAGCTCATAAGCATTCTCGCCAAATTTCCTCAGAATTCTGCATGGCCCGATTTTCTTCATATTGAGCTTGTTATACGTTCCCCTTGGGAATATTTCCTTCCTCAGGTGTGCTAGAACCATGTCTCCAACCTCAAACTGAAGTTTCCTTTTCCTCTGATTGGCTCTGCGCTTATACTCCTGGTTCGCCTTCACCAGTCGTTGCTTCACCTACGTGTGAAGTTCCTGCATTGCTTCAACGAATTCCTCAGCTCTCGCGCTGCTTGTTTCATTTTGTTCTGACTCCTTGAGCTCAGATACTCCTCGCGGCTGTGTCCCATACAAAATTTGAAATGGGCTCTTACCTGTACTCCGATTCACAGAATCGTTGTATGCAAACTCTGCCTCTGGTAGGATCTAATCCCAACTGTTGTGATGCTCAGTCACCAGGCTTCTCAATAGATCCCCCAAACTTCTGTTGACTACTTCGGTCTGCCCATCTGTCTGTGGATGGTATGCTGAGCTGAACGCCAAGTCAGTTCCCAACTTTTTCCATAGCGTCCTCCAGAAATGACCTATGAACTTGGTATCCCGATCTAAGACTATACTTCTCGGCAATCCATGCAATCGGACAATCTCTTTGAAAAATAAATTGGCGATGTGGGTTACATCGCTAGTCTTATGACACAGAATGAAATGTGCCATCTTCGAGAATCTGTCCACCACAACAAAGATGGAATCAACTCCTTGCTGTGTTCTCAGTAAACCCAACATAAAGTCCATGCTAATGGCTTCCCATGGCCTTTCGGGTATAGGCAACGACTGATATAACCCTGTGTTCTGTTTTCTTCCCTTCGCGTGTTGACAAATTCCGCATCGGTGAACAAATATCTTCACATTTTCACGCATGCCAGGCCAATAATACGATTCGCTCAGCTTGGCGAATGTCTTATCGTGTCCAAAGTGACTTGCTAAGCCTCCGCTGTGCTTCTCCTTCACCAAATTCTCTCTCATAGAGCAATCTGGAATGCACAATTGATTGCCTCTGAACAGCAATCCATCCTGGATCAGGTAGTCAATCCACGGACTCCTATCCCTGAGAACTGGGTTCTCGGCTGCCTCGTGTGCCTCGCAAAAGTCTGCGTCACCTGCATACATATCCTTTAGATTTTCAAAACCCAAGGTTTTGACCCTGAATTCCTGCAGCAACAAGCATTTCCTGCTCAAGGAATCAACTACCTTGTTCGCAGTCCCCGAAATGTTCTTGATCATGAATGTAAAATTCTGCATGTACTCTACCCACTTTGCATGCTTCTGATTCAACTTCTCCTGCTGACTCACGAACTGCAATGCGTGATTGTCGCTGTACGGGACAAACTCTTTGGGTATGAGATAATGCCTCCATTTTTTCAATGCCTGTATGATGGCATAGAACTCTTTATCATATGTGGAGTACTTCAGCTTCGCCTCATCCAGCTTCTGGCTGTAATATGCAACAGGTCTGTCATCCTGACTTAAAACTCCTCCAACAATATATCCACTGGCATCACACTTCACTTGGAAGGTTTTCTGAAAATCTGGCAACACTAACACTGGTTGCTTAGTTATCTTTCGGTTCAACAAATTGAAGCTCCTTTTAGCCTCTGCTATCCAATTGAAAACCTTATGCCGCTTCTTCACAGTGTCCATCATTGCGGCACTGATTCCACTAAAATTCCGAATGAATTTTCTGTAGAAGCTTGTCAAGCCGTGAAAGCTCCTTACCTCAAAAACATTTCTTGGCGATGGCCAATTCCTGATTACGTTCACCTTCTCAGGATCCATCTTTAATTCATTTGCAGAGATTACAAAGCCCAAATAAATGAGCTCTGTCTGCATGAATGAACATTTCTTCAAATTAATCAACAACTTCTCCTACTGTAGCCTTTTCATCACAATGGCCAAATGCCTCACGTGTTCAACCTTCGTCTTGCTGAAAATCAATATGTCGTCTAGATACACAACAACAAATTTGCCAATGAATTCCCGCAGGACTTCGTTCATCAGCCGCATAAATGTGCTTGGCGCGTTTGTCAATCCAAACGGCATGACCAACCACTCGTACAAACCTTCATTTGTCTTGAATGCTGTCTTCCATTCGTCTCCCTCTCTCATCCAGATCTGATGATATCCACTCTTGAGATCAATTTTGGAAAAGTAATTTGCCCCACTTAGGCAATCCATCAAGTCGTCCATTCTCGGCAACGGAAACCTGTACCTGATGGTGATCTTATTAATCGCCCTGGAGTCTGTACACATCCTCCAGCCTCCATCCTTCTTCGGACTTAGTACCGTTGGAACGACACACATACTCAGCTCTCCCTGACTAGTCCCTTATACTGCAGATCCTGTACCTGCCTTTTGACTTCCTCATTCTCCTGAGGTGTCAACCTGTACGCTGCCTTATTCGGTAGACTTGCTCTGGGTATGAGGTCAATGTGGTGACTCACACTCCTCATCGGTGGCAACGAACGAGGTAGTTCGTCCACGATGATGTCAGCGAACTCTCCCAGCAGTTGCTGAACCTCCTCTGGCAAGTCGTCCACTCTTGTGTTTGTCAGGACAATTCTCGGCTTCCTGACAACAAAGAACTGTGGATCTTCATCCTTCTCCAGCTCTGTGAGAAGTTCCTTCCCTCTCATGAGAAGTATGGTACTGCTCACTTCCGGCTTCACTTCTTTATCCTTTACCGGATGCAATGTATGTGATATCCCATCCTTCTTCAAGGTGTATGTGTTCATTATCCCATCATGAAAAACATGTCGGTCATACTGCCAAGGTCTACCCAATAAAACATGACAGACATCCATGGGAATGACATCACACAGGATTTCATCCTTATATTCACCCATTTTAAAATTGACCAAGCATTGCCTTGTAACACATACCTGGTGTCCTTTTTGCAGCCATGTCACGTTGTAGGGATTTGGGTGTTTGTTCGTTTTCAGCTCCAAATTCTCCACCATCTCGGTCGAAACGAGATTATCGGTGCTTCCGCTGTCCACTATGACCTTGCATTTCCAGCCCTTGGTTTTGCAAGTCGTACGGAATAGTCTGCATCTCTGCGCTGAGCTGTCCACCTCTTTCTCAGGTTTCAAGAGAGCCTTGTGCACTGTCAGTGACTCCCCACTTCCAGTGTTTTCATCCTCAACGTCTCGTCTCTGCGCCTCAACAACGTGAGCTTTTCCTCTGTCCACTTTCCTATCTGGACAGTCCATGGCTTTGTGACCATCTTTTCCACATGTAAAACACGTGATAACTCCTCCTCGACCTCGGGTACGAGGAAATGTGTTCACGTCAGTATATCCTCCTTGCTGATCATCTTGCTGCCTCCTCGGCTCAGAAGTTTGCTACTTCTGCTGTGAGGTTCCACCCCTCTCAGTTTTTCCCTGAGGTCTCTTCCAATCCTCCTTGGGTTTCTAAGTTTTCTCCTGGGAAACTGTCTTGCCTCTGGGCTGGCTTCGGCCCCGCCCTCGCTGTCCCTGCTTGCGGCTCAGCTTCTCTTCGGCCTTTAGAGCCATCTGGTATGCATCCTCAACTGTTCGGAGGGTAACCATGCTCAGTTCATCCTGAATATCATACCTCAGTCCATTCAGGTATCTTGCCACCTTTTCTTCATCACTCTCCCAATGACCAGCTCTGATGTTGAGCCTGTAGAACTCCTCGGTGTATTCTCTCACCGTCATCAGCTTCTGTCTAAGGTTTTGCATGCGCCTGAACAGAGTGATCTAGTAATCCCTCAGAATGAACTTCACCTTCATTTTAGCGATCATCCGATCCCAGCTTTTTATCTTCTGTTTTCCTTTGGAACGCCTGTCTGTCTGCAGCTCATCCCACCATAAGGCTGCATGTCCTTTTAGCTTGGTAACAACATGCCTTATTTTCTTGTCTTCTTCGATATCTTCGTAATCGAAGTATGTATCCAATGCTCGGATC
>JZKD02S0418424.1:251788-261915 GCA_000966675.3 Picea glauca | reverse complement strand
TCTTCTATTAACACCAAATCATAAAGGTAAGTTACACTATTGTCTTGCCTTTGACACAATCTCGAAGACAAATGTTTGGGTTCCTCCAAGAATCCCTCAAGCATCAACTAAGCCACTATTCTCTTCCTTGAATGAACCAAGAAGGGATAATGATATACCCAATAGCCATATAGATAGGAAATAGATGATGGAAAAGGAGTTTCCATATAATAGGGGGTGTTGCTTAGAGGATTATAGGAAAGGGAGGCTTGCTAGAAACTGGCAGTATAATATTTCACTAAGGGACTTCACCCATGTATTTTCCCTCAATGGCTATTTTATCTCTTCCCCGAGGTTGTGGGAGTTGGATTCTGTTGTGTACGGGCATGGGGATGTTGGGGAACGAGCCCAACCGAAAAACCCGCTCGAAAACATTTTTTTTTTTATTTTTCATGATTTTTGAGGGCATCCATGGGTTGCAAGCTTGATAGTCATGGATGTTCGTGCTTTGCACTAGGAAAACCCACATATATGCTCATAAGTCATGTTTTTTAAATGCTTTTGGAGAGTAAACTTGGGAAAATGTCTAGAAATATTTGGGAAAGGGTTAGGCCATGGAAAAATGCATAGGTGTGGCATTTTGTGCTATAACACTAACTGTCAGGGCTATCAATGAGTTTACTTATTCCATTTGTTGTGAAAGAATGAAAACAATTCTATAGAAAGTTTTGCAATGTATATACATAAACAAAGGTTTCTTTCCTTCATAAAGTGCACTTTGGCCAAACGATAGATATTTCTTCTATTTGGTACATTTACATATTGGATCACAAATCCTAAAGTTGTTCCTGAAGAACATATTTACTATGAGACAATAGTGATGCATAACAAATCACTAGTTACATCCCAACATACCAAACATGTTAACATTAAATTATTTCTTACTTATAGGTAAGGGCTTGTTGCTTTACAACTCCCCTTGTTTGTATTTTCTTTATATAATAACTTATACATGTACACATTCTTAGAGCTCTAGGTCTTTCGATACGATGATAGGATCTTAAATGTTTCAGCCAACCTAGATTTGGAATATATGTATATCCTCATTTTTATGTGAGAGCATTCACCATTATCAAAATTGGATTTATCATCTCTCTTTATGATAATAAAATCCTTTACATAAAAACTATCACATCCACATCACACCATGTTATTACTAAGTGTATATATTAATTGACTCCTTTATGGTTTTCTTACAACAATGATTTTATCTTAAAGATATAGGTATTCCATGCATGTCCAACTATTCAAAATAGAGAAAACCTACACAAAATTAGTGAAGTACTTCATGCGTGGACTTATTAGTTAGAGTCCCTTTGTTATTGGTTCCAAAATTATTCTCTCATAAGATTCATTTCGGGGTCAACATGATTCACAAGGTGCCTTCCTCATAGATGATTCATACAATGTTAGGGCCAATATTTGTTCTATCACAATGTTTTAATGTCTATAGACATGTTTTTAATGATTATAGACATGTTTTTAATGATTCTCAAGTTCTTTTTGATTAAATTGTAATTATGCTGGTCGATGACCTTCATAATGTTCCATGCATTTTTCCACATCAAATTCTCCTAAAAGGTTGAAAGTTACCCATAGGATACATATGATTTTTTGGAATTATTTTAAAGGTCCATATGCAAAGTGATTTATAAAAGAGTCACATAGTGACTAATTCCATGATTCAAGGATTCAAACTAGTGAGAGTTCAACCCAATGAATGTTTAATCATGGCATCAGTGTAACTTAGCAAGGCACATTATGAATGGCGTAAGTGTAAACTTTGTACTCATACTTTTGCATATCTATGAAAGTGAAATTAATAGATAACTTCACAAATGGTTATGAATGGAAGCTCAATAGTCATAATAAATCATCATGTTATTTCTCCATGTCTATTTGTATTCCCAACACTTGTACATGAACATGTTGATAGATATGAATAAATGAGATGTGAACCATTTTGTATTTCCTCAAGATATATTTATTTATACCTTGATTTATAATTGTAAAAGGGTTTAGTTCATAAGTTCATTGGTAGTTGGTAGATACCTTGAGATTTGTTAGTTTGTATTAAGCTTCATGATGTTTATACCATTGTTGTACATTTTTCTTCTTTGAATGAAAATTTAGAGTTGATTATCTCCCCATATCCAATCCCCAATGTGTGTGAATGGTTCATAAATTCATTTCCAATTCTTTGATTGATTCCATACATGTTTTTCATCATCTTAAAATTGTGTATGTAAGAACAATTGTTATGGTAGTTGCATTAGTTCCACTAAGTGCATGAATATAGATCAAATTGGTATGAAATATTTTTTTACATGTAGATGTTGAAATGCTACCCGGTTTATGGTTAAGGTTCTCTCTTAGATAAACAAAGAAATGGAGCACAAAATGTAGAGTTGCATTGACTAACTTGAAGCCAAAGTTATAGTCTTGATGCAAATGTTGAGTCTATGGATGGAAAACTAATGAATATCATCCATAATTTGTATGTATTGGCATACTCTACTTAACAATTTACAAGATACAATTTGTTAGGGTTAAGCTATGAAACATTCTCAAAGTATGTAAGGGATAATGATCTAAGTTGATGTCTAATTCACACAAGATAGAATATTATTATGAGCCAATGCCATGAGAATGATAAAAAGTTAGTGAATAATAATCCACTTTGAGGGGGAAGCCTCCTTTTACAATATTTTCAATGTACAAGATGAGATGAGATGATCCTAAGACTATATCTCCTTGGTGTATGTGTGTGTGTGTGTGTGTGTGTGTGAGAGAGAGAGAGAGAGAGAGAGAGGGTACAATTATAATGAAAGGGTACAATGAAGGGTTCTATCCTACATACAAATATACCACTATAAATTTAATAATTAAATATATAGGGATTAATAAGGGTTTTTTTAATTAACATAGGGATTTGTATAGGGATTAACGTGACCCTCCCCTTCAAACAAGTGTTGTCCTCAATACTTTACTAACTGTGGGTGTTTCTATATGAAGAACTCATCTTCCCATGTCCCCTCTTCCATTGGTAGGTTATTCGATTTGATGAGGTACTCTGTAATTTCTCCATTTTGCAACTGCGTAATCCTTGTTTAAAGGATTGTTTCATGTTCTAGTATGATTTTCCATTGTTCATTAATATCTGGTAAAATAGTTTGGATTGGGATCTTGTCACTAATTACCTTCTTTAAGAAAGAAACATGGAAGACTAGATGCCAATCCTTTGCAACAACTTATAGGGGCCATAATATTTTAGTGCTAATTTATGGTCCTTCTTTTGTTTCTTGAGGGACATCTGTTTATATGGTTGTATCCTTAAAAATACCCAATCCCCCACTTCAAATTCCCTTTCATTGTAATGTTGATATGCTTGTTATTTCATCCTATTTTGTGCCATAACCAAGTTGTCCTTTAATAGTTTGAGAACCTCTTGTTCGTTCCCTATGTGGTCCTCCACTCCTCAATCCTATCTAGTCCCTTTCAATGGAGATGTGATGGATGGAGGATGATATCCATAAAGTGCCAGAAATGGGGACATTTTTTTATGAAATATGGAAGGATTTGTTGTACCACCATTCTTCCAAGGGAAACCACTTGACCAATTGTGTTCATTTATTATATGCAAAGCAATTAAGATACCCTTCTAGAATTTTATTCACAATCTCATTTTTCCCATTGGATTGAGGATGGTAGGATGAGTTGTGAGCCAATTGAGTATCCAAAGAAGAAAATTATTTAGTCCAGAAATTTTTAGTGAGAATTGGATCTATGTTGGCACATACTGGGCAGACCCAGGGTTAATCATTAATAAACCAACAAAACCCTTAGATGCCACCCCCTTCAACATCACCTGGAAGCAAGTGAAGTCTCACCTAAGGCATCTATAGGGGCTGCGGGAACCAAGTTTCTAAAGTGGGGGAAAGTGAGGCATTTAACATAACCATATTATTCATTATCCATTCATCTATTGTGTGTGCAATTTCTGTTACTTAACCTTTAATTATCATTCAACATACCCTGTGTGTGACATCACTCAACTTAACATTCATTCATTCATCATTAACTTAAGTGTGCATAAGTATAACAACATATATTAATGAAATTTATAATACTTAAACATTTATCATCATTGCAAAGTAATAAAAAACACCATATGCATCAGAAACATAACACACAAAAACAACACATCACGATACAAGTTTTTAACATGGTTCACCCAAAACTGGGCTACGCCCACAATGATTGACTTCTTATTTTGTTCATTTCAATCTCCTTACAGTTGTGCACTGTGCTTACAATAATATGCATCCATTAACATTACCCAAACCCGCCTTAGTAGTTATGCTGCAGTGTGAGCCTAACTCCTGAAAACCTCAGTCATACCTCAAAACACCCAAAACTCTTCCTCGAGAATTCTCACAAAACTCGACTAACTGACTAACTCCTTCTACCCAAAAACCCATTACAATTTATAGCTTTATAATAGGGCTAAGCTCGTTACAATGTGGAAAAAATGTCTCCAAAATCCTAACTACTTTCTTCCTTTTGCGTGTTGACTCCCGAACATGCTCCAACTTCTTTGCATGCATGCTACTCCTTAGCCTAAACGTCAATCAATATGTTACTGCACAATTCCCAAGACTTATCCAAAATATCCTGCTCCAACAGGTCCCCAACACTAACATGTGGCTCATCTAGGGCCACTTTAGGTCTTCTCCCAGGTTGCCAAAACATTCTGTAGGATATCGTTGTCCATGAAAACGTTTTCCTTGACTTGTGCTTCCTACTATACAATTTCCTCGACCATTTTTCTACAGTTAAGTGAGTCTTCAATTTTTTAGCGGTTTCCTATGCTACATGTTTGACCGTGCTTTGAGTGGCTACTAAATCTCCTATTCCTTGTAGGATTCTTCTTGTAAGACCTCAATATTTTGCGCGCGAGCCTGCTTCTTTTCCCTAAGCTGATTTATTTCTAAAAACAACTTCCTATTTTTGGCCATTGTTGTTACTACCTCTGTTGGTGGTAATATACTCATTACTTCTTTGAACTTCTGCTCCTTATCTTGTGCGACATGCATCTTCTGGCTAATATCTTGCAACTCCACATATTTAGTCAGCTACGTCCAAATGCCCGTGTTGTCTACATACAACTTAGCACATTCTACTTCCATGCTCTTGATGTTCTCTATGCTTGTGGTGGCCATGTTTTCTCGTTGCTCCATTTATTCTTGGGGAGTGATTAGTATTTTTCGTTCCTCTAAATCAATGATATTTTCTCAGAAGCCCTGAATGGTTTCACTCAGATTTGACACTTTTTCCTCCAGTTGGGCAACTTCCTCCCTTATAAATTTTGGAATAATGTGATAGACCCCCTAAACTGCTTGTTTGACTCTCTCTTCCTTTTGTGCTGCCTCATCCCACTCCTCACTGATATGGTCATATTATAATTGCAACATATCCTTCTATGTGACTATCTTCGTTAGCTCCAACGAGGTTGATACTATGTGCACCTGAAGTTCCTTTGTCATGCGTAGTTGAAACTCATACAAAATTTTTGTAGGCAACTGAGAGACCACTAAGTCAATATGAATTAATGTCTATGCTTCCTCCTGCAACTCTACTTTGGGGAACTCTAAGGATCCTATCGCTATCTTCACTACATGTCTTTCTATAGATACAATAGATTTCATTGGTTGCACTTCAACTATCCACATTGGATTCTCGGCTTGCACTTGGTGACCTTTTTTTACTGTTGCAAGATGCATAATCTTTAAAAATTGTCGTAGTGAAGTAATATGTGCTTGCATATCCAAATGCCTTTCCTCCTATTGTCTTTCCGCATGCTCAAATTACTCATCTACTGATTCTTTAACTTGGTTTGTAATCTTATCCAAGTTATCTTCTGTTAGGGATTGAATGAATGATTCCCTTATGAATTTTTTTTTCTTGCACTGTGTGGTTGCTTTCCCTGTGTCTACATCTTTGTGCTTCTCTCCTGTGTGTGGGTATGTCTTTTAGGTTGTTCTACCTGCACCATTTCCTCTTTCCTATTCTTCTCATTATTCTTTGATTGATATGTCTTCAGGCTCAGGTCATTGTTTCTTCAATTGCTTTGTCTCTATTGATTGGATTCTCCAATCATCATCCCAAACTTCCATAATGTGTCCCATCTCTTCCTCCATTAAACTATATCATGAGGGAAACCACTCCTAGTTTGGATCCTTCTTGGCTTTCACATACATGTGGTGGTTCCTTTCCTTAAAATACACAATTGGCATGTATTCTTTGACTACCTGTGGTTGTATGCATGGCATAGTTTGAATGTTTTTTCTGAATCGTTTCCTTGTATATATAAAATGCAACATTGTTGTCTATCTATCACACCTTGTGTGTAGTATGCCACAGGTTCTGACATCTTGCTGCTAGACATGGCTTATCCTTTACTCCCAAAAATTGTGTTTCATCCATCTCCCTCCATGTTGATAATGCTATGAGAATTAAGAGCCATGCATAGTGAAATTCAATCCCATTGTCTTGCGTTTCTTCAAAATCGATCAAGAATTGGTTGAACAAGAATGTCTCCTAGTTCATCTATACTCCCTCTATGCACTCCTCGATTTTTGCGATGACTGCTGATGGTACTTGGTCTCTTCTACATTTCCTTAATAATTTACAAGCTAATGCTTGCATAAAAAACCAAACTGTTAAGTCTCATATGCTTGCTACATGTAAACCGCATTGTCCTCGAAATGTGATAAACTTTTATTTCATGCTCTCTGATAGATCCTTCTCATTATTTTTGTCTACAAATATTAGTAAAGGGTCCTCCCCTTGCAATGATAATCCAATAATTCACACAATCAATTCTGTATCAATTAAGACCAGCTTGTCGAGCCACAATTAGCCTCCATGTACACAACTCAACAACATATTTATGCAAGTGTTAATCTCGGAACTCCTCCCAAAGTGTGGTATATCAAATAAGTTCAAAATTTCCACTTTTTGCAACCTTGTTTCCCATATCTACGATTCTATCACAACCGTCCTTGTCTCTGCACTGACGTACCTCTTAAAATACTTGTTCGATGTTAGCTCTAGAAATTGTTTCTCATCTGTAATGTCATGGTCTACCTATTTTAAGCTTGGTATCAAACCTAACATGTCTACCTCTACAATCACTCATTGTGGGATTTGCAGTTCTAAAATCTCGTACTTAACATCTTTTGACAGGTTGACTAGCTTTGTTTGTCTTTCCTGGGTGGTATGTAGTCTCTTGGAAAATTGGTTGAGCTTGTCTTTGATGATGATGCTCTTGGTGTTTCTTCCTGTACTAGTACTTTTGGTGGATTACTGCGTGGTTTCTTTGGTGCTGATGTAGATGCCACTGCTACCTTAGGTGGTTCCATTGTTCTCTGCAACTCTTTTATGTAACTAACTACTTTGGCTCTGTTCATATTTCACTTTGCTCCACACTCTCTATTTTCACTACTCTCTATGAAAATATAAATAACAATACTTTTACCCATTCGACCCTTCAACTAATTTTATCCTGTGTTTTCCAACTATTTCTGATCTCAATCATGCCCAAAGTTACAGTCTAACCTACTCACCTTAGCATTAATTATCTACCTTAATCCTTCATTAACTCTGTATATTTGGTGATTTGTCTGTTAAATTCTCCAACCTATCAAAATCTTCTTGCCAATATGCATTTATGGTTACGTGGTGCCACTATGTTTCCGCCATGGTAGCTCTTTATTGCATGTCCCATCATGGATTTTATTAGATTATTTTCGTACTTTCTTCATATGTTTTTGTTGCATTCCAATATTCCTTCTTGCACATGCTTCCTTCATGGTTACTTATTCTCTATGACAATTTCTAACTTAATTATTTGAAAAATACTTCTATGCTTCCATGCAACCTTCTGTCTCTTACTGTGAACACTTTTGATTGCCTATTATTCTTTTGTTTACTTTTTCTTTATTTTTCTACCTCTACTATAATACACTATGGTACATATTCTGCGTAGTTGATAATAGTGCACAGAAGCATAGTTGTCCCTCTATAGTTTCAACCTACTTCCATTAACCATCCCTTCCATAAATTCTCCATCCAAATTCTCCAGTTGAACAACACTTGCTTCTATGACGAACCTTATCACATATGGTCCTACCCAATGCATCTGAAGCTTCTCTGGGTGTTGCAGAAACTTACTGTCATAAAATAACATTGAGTCTCCTATCTAAATTGATTCAGTTTGATATGTCTATCATGCCAAGATTTCTTGTGCGTTTTCTGTACTTGTTGATGAAAATCTGTGACAAAATAGACTTCTTCTATTTCCATAAGTTTTTACAACCTCTTTTATATTGTGCCTAAATATGTAAGCTCTGTCATTGCAACAATGCGTAGTCTTGGTGAAGTAATCTCCATTAGAATAACAACTTCTTTTCCATTTGTCAACCTAAATAGAGTCTGTCATGTTAGCTTCTTTCCTATAGTCCTGTATTCCCATAACACATCTGGAATATTTAAGTCCCAATCATCCCGACTTATGTTGCAAACCTTTTTCAACGCATGTTCCAAAATCTTGTTGAAGGATTCTACTGTGCCATTTTCCTAGGGATGGTATGGTGTACTCTTCTAATGATGGATTTGAAATTCCTCTGTTAATGCAAAAATCTTCTTGTTCAGAAAGTGCATTCCCTGATCACTCATCAGTACTCTTGGGAATTCAGACATGGTGACAACATTTTTGAATAAAAATCACGCAGTTGTCTCTATGTTGCAGTCTCTGATTGGCTCTGCCTTGGCCCATCTGGTTAAGTATTCCATCGTAATAATGATATACCTAGCTCCTAATCGTCTTGCAGGTGATTTAATCGACCCAACAAAGTCTATGACCCATTTTTCAAATTCTTGTAACGTCACTTGTGGAACCAAGGGCATTTCATCTCTCCTAGAGGGATTCCCAAGTCTTTGACAAATGTTGCAACTATGGTAAAATTATTTAGCATCTTTATGAATGGTAGGCCACTATAATTCAACATGCAAAATATTATAGGTTGTTTCCTTTCCTACATAGTTCCCTCCTGCAACCCCTTCACGTGCTTCTAATAGTAACATATTTCTTTCATGCTCCAATACACAACGTCACAAAATACCGTATACACCTAACTTGTATAGATTTCCTACTATCAAATGGTTGTTTGTTGCCTTCACTACAATTTAATTCTTCTGTGCTACTGTGAATTTTGGTGGAGCTACTCCTGTGCTAAAAAATTGAACTATTTATGCAAAATAGTCATCCACCATTTGAATTCCAAATAAGTGTGCATCTGGTAAACTTTCATCCAAGTTTCCTGCATCTTCATCTAACAATATGCACGAAAAATGATCCGATCATGAGTTAAACTTCTCTGGTTTCACGATCACCTCAAAGTCATATTCTTGGAACAATAATAGCCACCTACATATTCTACCCTCCAACACTGGCTTGTTCACTAGGTATCATTTCACTGATACTTCACTTCCTTCTTTAGTAACTTCTCCATAGGGCCTATGATCTGTGCATATCCTTTGATGAACTTTCTATAATATCATGTATTACCCAATGTGGATTTCAGCTGTCGTACTGAAGTTGGTGGTGGGAAATCAACAATCACTACTATCTTTGTAGGGTCCATTAACAATCCCTTTTTACACACCACATGTCCCATCAAAATTTCAAAGGTTCACACAAAGTTCATTTCTTCACATTCATTGTGATCTGGTATTGCCTACACTTATCCAACATTAAGAACAAAAGTTCAACATCATATTTTAATAGACTAAATATTGTCCAGTCATCTAAGTACACTTCACATACCTTAGGTTAATCATTAATAAACCAACAAAACCCTCATACACTGACCCTTTCGACATCACTTTCAAGCAAGTGAAGTATCACCTTAGGCATCTAGTGTTAGAAAAATAGGTGTGCTCATTTCACCATAGAAAATATAGCAATATTGTCACCCAACCATAGGCTGAAGGCACCCTCGAGCACCTTAAATTTGACAGAGAAT
>JZKD02S0418424.1:211719-236417 GCA_000966675.3 Picea glauca | reverse complement strand
ACATTTTTGTTTACAATTAGTATGTATCTATTTTAAAAATTGTTAATATAGATTTCTTTTTCCATAAATGGAATACATTTTTATTTTACCCTTTTAATATAAAATTTGAAATCATAAAAAAATAATTATTTTCCAATTGTAATTTCTATGAAACATTTTGGGCAAAAAGTTTGGAAATTGAAAAAAAAATGTTAACATATCGATGTAGTTGAAATAATTACACTAGAAATAGTGTTAGATACTTATATTACCCTAGTAGAGGGAGAGTAGGAGATGAAGAGAAAAGGAAGAGGAGGATGAGGTATAAGAGAAATTGGAAAAGGAAGAGGGTGAGGATTGGAAGGGAGAAGAAAAATAAGAGGAGGGATGAAGAAAAATAGGATAAGGGAAAGGAAGGTGGGAGAAAAAGAAGAGGAGGGAGGAAGAAAAAAAGGAAGAGGGAGAGGAGGCCTGATGTAAATCCGTAGATGCAGTGATCTGCCCAATAAGTAAAACTATCACTTTCAGTGATAGGTTGGTGATTTTGTGGATCGATACCCGAGAACCCACCTTATCTGTTCCAACCTCATAGTGTAGTTCGATCAACTTGGAAATGTTGTGAGGCCTAGAGGGAAAAGCATGAAGGTTGACTGGTTCCCCTCTCCTCGAGAGGCCAGTCAGAAAGTAAATATCTTCAATCGTTGGAGTCAACGAATGTCCCTTGAGCATGAAAGCCTCTGCATCTGGGTGCCAGTAATCCACCAAAGCATTCAACAGCCTGGGTTGTGCCCGCATGAGTGGACACCGAAAGAATTTCTACAACCCACATTGTTTTAATGCGGTGAAAACAATAGGGTCTTTCTCGACCATTGAATCAATGTCCTCACGTTCTCTCTCTCTCCAATGGACATACATCCTAAAAAATGACAAGTTCAAAGGAGATTCAAATGATGCTTTTTCAAAATTTTCATATGTTGGAGGATGTACGCGGGCTGTATTGGGGACAATGCATACGCAAGATGTGCTTGGACAACCCTCGTACATGCAGGGTTGACCTTTTAAAGGTGTGTGCCCCTCCAAAAAACAAAAAGAAATGAGAAAAGGAAAATTGAGAATGCAAGAGGGACTAGATTGTACTTACTTGGTCCAAGCAGAAGTTTGTTTCATCCACTGAAGCTCTCATAATCAACTTCTTTCACAAAGGGGTGTTTTTGGATTTTTGGTCAATTCTCAATTTTCAATGGTGATAATGAGCTGCCAACCTCTATTTATAGACTTTTTTGACTCTTTTTGTCATTTTTTGACCCCTATTGTCATTTTTTCTTGCTTGAAAATCATGTAACGTGGTTCTTGAATTTCTCATTGGATGTTACGATACACTTTACTTTTGGTTCGAAGAACTTTTTGGGAGTTGGGGCACATTTATGGTCCTTTGGTGAAAAGTCATTTTTTCCAACTTTGTGAATTTAAGTTAGGATTCCACCTCCACTTGTTGCACCTTGCTATCTTTTTCGCTTTTCCATAGGATCGACCCCATCAAATTGTGACATGGAACCGTCATTGCTACTCTAGAAGTGTCGTAATTTAGTGGTAGAGCCTACCCTCACATGGATTCTCTAGGTAGATCGTAGTTGCATTTTGGTGTCCATGCTGTCGCCAATGACTATAGGCTCGAGGGTCATTTTAGTCTTGTATTGATTATGAGTTTGAGCCTTCACATGTCTGATATATGATCACTCTTGGCCTCACTCTCAGGACTCCCAAAAAATAAACGGGTCTTCTTTTAAGCCCTTTTCAGACCCTCTAAACATGAAAATATTGTCGAGCAATATTGTTTCCCTTCATGCTCGACAAAATAAGATTTGAAGGCACTTCTATCCAACGGTAGTTTACCCCCTTTTCGTTTTGGATGGTCAATTGTCTGAACAAAGGTATACTCTTGGAAATTCTATTTGCTAGAAGAGTATTCTCAGGTATAAGTTTAACCCTTTTTCGGGCCTGAGGGACTAAAATTATGAAAAGGGAACCTCCACGGAGTCCATAGTAATCTCTTTTCAGACTCCCTAAAAGTGAAAAGATCTTCAAGTGAACTTGTTTCTTCACACTCGTTAAATCGTTCCAAAAGAACATCCATTACGAAGTCCATAGTTAAGCTCATTTCAGACTCCTTAAAATTGAAAAGATTGTCGAGTGACCTTGTTCTTTCACACTTGTTAATAGGTTCAGAAAAACATCTACTAGCATGAGTTTACCCCTTTTCCAGCCTGTAGATTAAGGAGGAAAAAGGTACACCTCGGGAGATTTGTCTCGCCGGGAGAGTTCTCCTCAGTAAATTTCACCTTTCTCGGGCTAAGGAGACTAAATCTAGAAAAAGGCAGCGAGTCCATAGTTAAGCTCTTTTCAAACTCCTTAAAATTGAAAAGATTGTTGAGTGATCTTGTCTTTATCACACTCATTAAAATAGTTTTGAATAGACATCTTTTCGATGCTAATTTATCCCTTTTTCGAACCGACTAGACTATCTTCGAAAAAGGTACCCCTGTGGAGTCTTCTTTTGCGTTTTTTCAGACTCTCTGAAAATAAAAAAACACCAACATTACCTTCTCTGGGCTCGTTTAAAATTACATTGAAGGGCGTTATCATTGTGTCCTGTTAATCACATTTGCATTCCTGCGTCTTTGTCCTAATGTCGGATCCATGTGGCTCTCAACTGAACTTTTGAAGCATGAATTATACGCAAGCCTTGTAGCACTTTTCCTCTGCGTCTTGACACCTTGATCCATGGAGGAATTTTCTCGAGTGTCATTTTCCTGCACATGTTTCCTTTCTTTGAGCATAAATGTGTTCCTTGCGCTTAGAACTAGTATGTTTGTGACACTTGTTCCTCCTTTGTAACATAGTATTCTTTTATTCTTTTTCAAGCTTTCAAAATATTGAAAAAGACAAAAAAAAATCAAATATACCCCAAACAGAGAATGGGAAAAGTATTTTCTTTGTATGGAAGCACAATGAGTCGCCCTTGGACAAAGCACATCCTTCTGTTTGTTTGTCAAGCTCTGGGATTTAATATGACCTTAGGGAGTTGTTCTCGTAACATAGATTTGTGTCCTCCTTCGTTTGGTTATTATTCCAAACATATGGAGGGTTTCCGTTGCCTCTTGCATCATGAACTTATGTCAATGTCAAGCTACTTGAGTCTCATCTTTCATCCTTCTATTTTCCAAGGGAAGTTTTACCCAATTCAAGTCGGCCCTTCTGCAGTTTGTCTCTTTTCCTCATGGCCGACCATCTCGAAAGTCCAATCAAAGTCTTTGTTCAAAATCAATGAAGTTCTCTCCCTGATCACCGAGATCCTCTTGTTTGTTCCCCGATGAGTCATTGAAGACCTCTGGGTAGTGAATATGTACACTCACATTGCACTCCTATTCAATTTATAAATATCTTGAAGTTGTTGCTAGAGCTCTGAAGACCTCATCTCCAACCATCATGCGTCGTTAGCTTCTTGAAGATGGATACCATTCATGTATATATTTTGACTTTGAGATGTAGATCCGTTGTGTATTCTTCGCGAATACACTTTATATAGTTATATGACATGGATATGCAGTGTATTTGATTGGCAACCATAATTTATTTCATCTCGAGCATGGGTATTCCCACCTCGATGAGACAATTGTTATTTTGTAGATGGCAGGTCCTCCCGAACTTTGGTCTTGGGCTCACTCGCTTCGTATGTTGGTAAATATTTGTAATGTATTTTGGCCATCAGATGCTCTTCTGACCTCACACATTAGGGGAAATCTGTTATAACCCTAATTTGCACCCAACATGCATACCTAGAAATAGGCCATCTTACTTACTATTTTTTCCAAGCCAATACTGAATAACTCTTCTTAAAAACCAAATTTTTGAAGATGTACGCACCCTGCACCACTACTGCCCACGTATGTACGCTAGCTGCAACACTAATTCCCACGTACATATGCTAGATGCACTATTACAACCTGCGTATACCCACAAAAGTTGCAAAAAATAAAAATTTGCAAGGGAATACAAGATTTTGGGTAGTTTCTTAACCAATTGACCACCCATAGCCTGCCACCCAACTAGATAACTATCTTTTTGGCATATAAAATAAGGTGTTGGGGTCCCATTCTAAGGAGAAGCATGAAAGCAATGAAACTCTGCCCATTTCCTAATCCCCCCTTTCCCCAAGAATTTGCAGCCACATTGTGAGTTTGAACCAGAATTTCCCATTCTTTCCCTTTTTGCTCATCCATAATCCTATGCCTATTCTCTAGAGAGAAGTGTGAGAGAATAAGGATATGTGGAAGCAGTCGAAGCTTGGTGAAGAGGATCCCAGGACCAAGTTCAAGGTGCAGTCGTCGATCTCGTTTTGTAAGTGACATTATGAGATTAATATAAAGAAGTACTTTTTCCGTCCTACCATATGATGTGTTTAATTTGTATGATTGATTTACATTTTGTTATGAAATATAACCCGTTAATCCATATATAGAATGCTTGTTCGCAGTCGAGAAACGACCGAACGCATTGGGATTGACACCGGACGTAGAGTTCAAGGTAAGACTACCGGATCCCTATACTTTGTACTTTATATATGAATGTGGGGTGTTGACAGGATAGTGGTTAAGAGTAGGAAACTTTAGACGGTTAGCTCTGCCTACACTTTAGAACCCTAGTGTAGTCTGTAGGGGGATTTTCCCACTATAGCATCCATAGATGTGATGCTAGCGGCTGGAAGGTTATCATACCATCTTCTAGCATTTCCATGCAGAGTGGTAGAAAAGAGTTGCATTACCAATTCTTTAGCATCATCACTGATAGGGTGAAGTTGAAAGAAAGCCCAAAAATTACTCATGTGATAGTTGGGTCTTTCCCCATCACTACCAGTGAGTATAGCGAGCCATTTTTCATACTTCGGGGGAATTTGTCTAGGGTATCCGAGATTTTACTCGTGTCTAAAGGCTTGTAGTTTCCCGGACCCCATTGAGAATTCATAGTTGGCTTCGTCATTAGTGGAGTTTTCATATAATTTTCTTGAAATTATCAAAGAAATAAGGGAATCCCCCTTAGTGGAGTCACCAGGTAATCTTTGTAAGATAAGGACTCTTGAGGAAAGGCTTACCGAAAAGTGTCGTCTTGAGGAGAATTGACTCAGTCTTCCCCAACAACGGTGCCAAAATTTTATCGCACAGTTTGTAGTTAAGGTAAAATACAGATGAAAGGAAGGCAAACTGGTGTAACTGAGACTATCCCACCACTGTCACCTCAATGGGACATCTCTTGTTGTTTAGGGAGGTAAGGCCCAGGGGAGACATCCCCAGTGACCTGGGGTTTTGAGAAGGCAAGGGCTTAAAAGGATAAGTGATAATTCCCCCCTCACAAGTCACCACCTATTAGAAAGTCTCAGCTAATCAACCAATGAAGATGAGTAATAACCAAAAGGTGTACCTGTCCGAGACAAAGCAACAAAGAAACTATGCATATGCAAGATCACTTGCTAGTTAGTACTTCATATAATGAAAGACTCTCCGATAATGAGAAATTGAGCAATAATATTGATGAAGTAAATCAATGTTTATACAATAGAAAATGATTACACAATATCACTTCACAGTGAATGCTAAACAAACTTTGCAATGATGAATAGCAATCAATGTAACAATACTAGGAGCAACTCTTTATCTAGTCTTTCAATTGCTTTAATGGCACAATAAATGTTGCATAGAGATGTTTATAGCATGAATAGATGACAACAACAATAGGGTTAGTAATTGTTAGTCTAGGCTAGGGTTAGAAGGATTAGCAGTTGTTCAAAGTATTTGGTTGTTTGAATATGTGATCAAGCCATTCAAGAAATAAGGTCTTAGATCAGTGCATTCATAGGGAAAATGGAGTCAAAAGGTAGCAAAAAATGTTGAGGAAGAAAAATGATAATGATATGGCTAAAGACAAGAGGGTTAGATGTTGAAGTGTTTCTAAATCAAGGCCTCAACAATGAAACCCTAGGGGGGAAAGGCTCACTAAGGTGTAGAAATCTTAGGCTTTAGTGCTTTCTCTTCCTTCTTTAGCTCATTAACAAGATAAAAACAACTAGCATAGGTAAGGCTAAAGATGAGAGTATGATGATGAAGTGTTGCTAAGGCAAGGCTTCATCAATCAAACCCTAGGGAAAAATGACTCACTAAGGTGTACAAACCCTAGGCCTTAATGCGTTTTCCTCCTTCTTTAGCTCAATGACAAGAATAAAATGGCTAGCTTGAAGAGAAAAGGTAGAGTGTTTCTATGGAAAGGCTCTATCATGTCTTCAATAGGTAAAAATGGCTAATTGGCATAATATAATGGGGACATGAAGCAAGGACACCAACATGTGCTTACTCCCTAGGGATTAATTCAAAAATTCCATTAAAAAAATGTAAGTAAAAGACTATAACCATCAAAATAAAGGAAAGATTGCAGAAATTCACTCACATTTACCAAGTGTTATCAAGCCAACCCCTAGTTGTAAACCTTCCAAGAAGAAAAATGCCAAAAACTGCTAAGATAAGCCTTCCTTCAACAGGTGCGCCAAAATTTAAGCCAATAACCCTAAGAGGACCAAAAATTTCAGACCTCACCAAGTGGTGAGTGAAAGATGATGAAAATTAGAGAGTTTTATCTCTCTATTTATACAATAACAAGTGACCTTAATTTAATTTAGGTCACCTAAAGGCCGACAAGGCCAAAATACACAATAATATATTTTTACAATAAATGTCATAAATTAAAACCCTAATAAAGAAAAGGTGAGACACAATCCCCTTTCTAGGGTGACATTAGCCCTTTTTAGGGCAGCATAGGCCTCCTGGAGCAAAACGTTATCCCTCCTTGGGCCTCTCCAAGCTGCCACACTGCCATAACTGCCTCCCCAAAATGTCCACAATGATGGATGACATCACGGGCATGATGGGTGATATCATGGGCCTTCCAAGGCCAATGCCCCAGTGGATAGGGCACAACCCCCCTAGGTAAGGCTCTGTCAGGGTGACTTTGTGGAAGGTCATCCTCTTCTTCAGTGTAAACCCCTATGTCTTGTCTCTACCCCCTGTTGGGGTCTCAACATCCATCTGGTGGGATCTTCAACCCCATGGAGGTCCGAACTAATCATATCCTCATGTGTACCTGTCCAATATGGTATAAGTTCATCGGGTATGATCCTACACATCAACATATACGCCCTCCATGGGATCATAAGTCACATGGATCATAGCAATGGTAATCACATCCAATCATCAATTTTATTAAACATGTGCATAAAACCCCTTTTACCCAGTCAAGTGCTCAAAGACATTATACAAATCTGCAATGCAAGTTTGGAGGAAGTGACAGGGCATCCTATTGGGCTAGTGTCCACTGAAAAATGGATGTTTCTGGAAGAGATAAAATCCAATTCATGTTAATGGGTGAGGTGGATAAGGGATGTCCTGACAAGGGGTGTAGTGATAGCAGGGAAATGCAAGTCTTACCTGTGGGTGACTTTGTAGAAGGCGAGCTACACCTATCTTGGATGCAAATGTTTCCAAGCCCATTCATGCTCTTTATTATTTATTCTTTATTTTTTTTTATTCCAATAAACTAATTAGGGGACATTGCCTTGGCGTGGTGACCAGTGGTGGTAATGTTACCCACAAGCACTTTCACGGAAATGGGAAGGTTGGTTCGTGATGAAACCCCCTTTCTCTTGGCAATGAAACCAAGAGCCACTACCTTGACGTGGTAACCAACTTCTAGTAGTGTCATACTGATAGGTTCCCATGGACCTAATAGGCTGGATCGTGATGAGACCCCCTATCCTTTGACTAGGTCTTGTTTTATTATTTTTATGGGTCCCTCTTTTTTCTTGTTGAGAATATTTTAACTTCTTTCTCGGGGATCCCTAGGCGAAGCATCTCGAGGTTTTATTTTTAGGATTTTATCTTTTTCCAGGTGATTTTACCTTCTGGGCCTTTATCCCCTTTTTCCCAAAAGACAAGGTGCAACCCTTAAATGATTGGCCAACCCAATTCTCGGACCAATGAAATTAGATGGATGAGTGGGAAGCAAAATGGAAAGTGGTAAGTATGATGGGAGCAGACGGTGACTTTTCATGGATCCCCCAAGTGGAAAATCAAAACCTATGGGTATAGGCTTACTAGGGCATCCTGTCATTCCCCCAAGACATGGTCAAGTGGATAAGTATAATATCCAAACACCTGTTAGATATAAAAAGAACTAGATGCACATATTCAAAGGTTTTGAGGATCAGAGTGACACATACCATGATACCCAGACTCATTACCTCATGGAACAAGAACCATCTCAGATACAGGAACAAGCCGAGGTGATGGATGCTGCTACTGCTGACAAAGTGGAGGCGTTGAAAGGAAGAAAATGTGGTCCCTTCAGGGCCATGCTCAAGTTGATATGGCTCTCGGTACTCCATGTCTAGGACCTCTGGGCCTCGAGACATAATCTCCTTAGTTATCCCTAAAATTGGGGGATAACAATACCAATGAAAAAATATCCAAAGTCCTGTATATAAGACCAAAAACACTTACCTAGAAATTAATAAGTCCAATATAGAAACCTCTGATAAAGACAAGTATTATGGAATACAGAACTTGAAAACAAGAAACCTTAAAAATACAATATGTACAAAGGACCGCACAACCTTGTGGGTTATGCACAATAGTTCTCCAAGAAGAGCCATGATCCAAGTGGATATTGGTGGCCATCCACCTATTCCAACTTCCAACTGGCTCATCTTGTTAGTTTTCAGTTCATCACGTTTCTCTGTAATGGGGACAATTATTTGTAATTGTGGGTTCTTCCCTTACAGGGCTATCCTGAAGGACCTACACAACATCTAGGTGGATATTGGTGGCCTCCCATCTATTCCAACTAGCTTATTTTGGATTTTTTCATGTCATCACATCTTTCTGTACTTCCAAGGCCTTTTGGGGGCTCTAAACAACGTTTTCTTGGCTTTCCATAGTCAATATCTAGATGGAGTTAGAGTTTGACGACATAATGTGAAGTTCTCATAAATACCTTTCCAAAGATATATCACGTGCCTAAAAAAAAGATCTTATGCAAAAGTTACGATCTTGGGAAGTTGATGTACTAACTTACCCCAACGGGGCCCAGGTGACTTTTGGTGTTTCATCCCCTAGGGTTAGGTTTTTGGATGTTTATGGTTTTGACATTCATGTTTATCATAAAAACACCTTTAGAGCCTCATTGTAATCATATTCTTGTTAATAAGCATAGCCGTAACATCTCTTCTCATAGATAAAGCTTCCACCATTCTAGCGAGTCTTGCACTCTGTATTTTTACAATCTCTGTACAATTCTTTCATTAATAGAAATAATGTATTGTTGTATCTCTCTGTTTCTGACAATTTTCATAAGTATTTCATTGTAATATCTCTTCTTTCATTTCATTTCGAAAATAATCCGGATCACACAATGACCATATGACTATGGCATAAGTGTACTAAGATCAATGTCCTAGAACCCCATGCTAAGAAAATGAGAAAAAATCCATCGGTTCTCTTTATAGAAGAGTGCCTCCCACAACATAGGTGGAATTAACATTATATTAATTAATGGAAAGGAAAGTACTGGATTCAATCATCTATTAATTAAAAACATGTGCATGTGCCTAACCATGGTCAACAACATGTGTGTGTGTGTACCATTTGTGGAATACTAGGTGTCCAATGTGTGATTAGAGTGGATCCACAATTTTCATTTATATTTACAATGCAATACAAATAAAGGCACTGCCTTTTGATAATTTTCACTATGGCTCATTCTAATGAAAAATATATGCAAGAACTAAAATAAACATATACAAAATGATCTAAAATGAAATACCAATGTCGCAATACCATTTGTTGGGCACAAAATCTAAACTAGTGCAATAAATTTTTATGGCCCCCTCTCATTGCCTAATGACCAATCCCTCGAGGTCCATTTTCTTATGCTTACATGTTATGTCTACTTTGAATTTATTAATTGATAGTCACCTCTTACATTCTCATCCTCTTAATATTGATGTTCCCTTTTTGTAAACATCAAATTTTTGGTTCCCTACCTTGGGTCTTCATCTTTTCYAACCTTGAGGGTCTTTGTCTAAGCATATTTCCTTCACATTCCATGCTTGCAATCACTTCCCAAGTCACATGATTCCTATCATTTGTTGTAGAAATATCTCCTCTTTTGCACCCATTTTTCACCCTTTCATCCCAAAACCCCCTTAGTTTTTCCACATGACGTTGGTTGTGAGATTATTTTAATTCTAAATGGTTGTCATCCTATTTTTCTCTATACCATGAACTACACCTATTGGACACCATGGATTTTACCCAATGCTACAATATAGTATTGTACTATGACATATCACCCAAAACTATTCATAACTTGTTGTATAAAACCATAAAACCATAAATTAATGTTCAAACGTGGTAATGGCATGAGATCACTACTTGGTTCTTGATTAACTTAATTTGTTTTCCAACTACCTCCCAGTTAGTTGTGTTATATAAAATAGGTATCATGTTTTAGGAATGAGGTGTCTGAACTTGATGAGTAAGGTGTATCTTTTCATGGATGGGTGTCATCCTTTTTATCCATGTGGCTCTCCTCCTCAACTTATATATGCCCCTTGCATTAAGGCCACATTAGGATTATCAATAAATCATGACCAAGTCATGGATAAATTCATGATCTCCAATCATAGTATATAGATCATATAAGGTTGTGTGAGTCCTTTTCATTGAGTTATCAAGTCCATCCTCCTATTGGTTATTTAATCCTCTTTAAGTTTGGTTTCATTATTAATCTTTGAGAATCTCCTGATTCCCATTAGGTTCACTAGTTGACCACCAAGGTTTTGACTAGCACCAATTAGTTGCACTTTCCATTTCACTTCTTCACCCCTTGCGAGAATTGTCACGTTCAACTCATGACCCTTTGGAGAATGTGCTTGATCACTCAACATCCTTTGTCCTTTGCTATCCACATCACTTTTCCCCATAAGTGTAAGCTCCACATATCGATCCCCACATCATACTCTTATTGGTCAAGGAGCTGTAACTATAGGAATCCACTTTCATACCACCTCCAACCAAGACCTCACAAGAGAAACTTGTCAAAGTCCATCACATTGATTCTCTAATTGAGTATGGATACCATAACTCATTATATACACTTCATTTTTCTTTAGTGATTTCTTCTGGATATTCAGTTTGTTTTGTAATCAATAACTCACTTACAACTAAGGAAAATTAATTATAGGTAACTAATTAAAATGATCTTTAAAGTTCCCTTAATCTTTAATAAAAAAGGGTTTGATTACACTCACACATGCATTGACTAAATCAAAGGGATCTAAGAAGTTAAAGATCGTATATTCCATTTATGCATGTAGTAAGTAGGATAGCTTAGGAACCAATGATAACAAAGAAATGCAAATGTTCATTTCTACAATTCCCATCCCAGATTGTAACTTTACATAGTTTTCAATGATCACTACTTTTTCCAATCACTAGGTAGATGTAACAAGGTCATTATCCTTGGGTAGATCCATTTAATGTCTTGACCCGCCATCCTATTTTCTATTCCAATAGTAGGCAATGACATGTTGTTACTTGTCAATACTCTTGTCATACTAACCATATAATATATGCAATATGTCTTAGGATTTTAGGAAAATAACTCAAATCAGTCCTTGAAAAGTAAATATTCACTAGAATGGAATTAGTACTTGTTGATGTTTAGATCTATCAATGTCCAAACAAGAATATCACGAGGTTAAAATATCCCCATGTTTTTTTATAGAGGTGGTACTCATATGTTATGATATGAAACATGATCTTGATAGTATCGAATCGGGGCGAATGCTAGACAACAATCCTCAAGTATTTATTATTTATATTTTGGTAGCTGCAGGAGGTTTTAACCTCCACGTGTAACCTTGACAAGACTAGAATATTCCAGGAATCAAGAGAAACCCTAAAAGCCTTGGACATTACCCTAGAAGGAAAGTCGACTAAAGAGAATAATTAATATTGATTTTTTAGTCTCCATAATGATAAGTCAGCACAGACAGCTACGAAAGAGCAGTATAAATACATGATGCCAAAGATCATTTGTACACACACAACTCACAACTGCAGAAATTTAGTAAGTGCACAAGTTTGAAGAGTAGTTGCAGATGCAACTACTACAATTAGTATTTTTGGTTTTAGTCTTAGAATTCATCTTGGTTATGGTTTGGAATTTCATCTTGGTATGCTAGCTTTGGAGAGTGGTACGCTACCTTGATTGGATTTTGGATCTAGGGTTTGCTTCCAGAATTATTCTCTCTGTCAAAGTTAAGGTGCTCGGGGGTGGCTTCGGCCTATGGTTGGGTGACAATATTTCTATATTGTCTATGTTTAAACAAGAACACCTATTATTTCCAAAAGGTTATGGGCCCAATCTTTAGACAGTCTAGCCATTAGAAGAGAGATTGGGAGGATTTTGCTCAGTTACAGTTGCAGTCAAAGTTTTTGTTGCAACAACGAAACCCTAACCCTCTTGCTAAGGCACCTTAAGTCAAGATATTGACCTAATTTTTGGATATCATATTGCGCCCTAACCTAGCACACCTCCTGGTACTCTCAGCAAGCTAAGACATCAAGTTTGAATTTTTGGTCAAGGTCAAAGGTTGACCAAGTCAAAGAAACCATGACTTACTCTATGAAGTCAGAAAACAAGTTAGAAGGGGATTCTAACTTCAAAGCATGGAAGACAAGGATTGACCTCATCCTTGCCAAGAGTAAAGTGTTAGATATCGTGAAAGGAAAGATCATGGAACCATAGTTTGAAGAAGGGAAAAGAGAAGGAACCTCAAAATGTTACAGTTATGCATAAGTTCAATGATATCAATGCCATGAGTATCATACTGGACTCTGTAAAAGACCACTTGATATCCTACATTTCTCATCTTGACTCATCTAAGAAGATGTACGATGTCCTAACTAATCTCTTCTCAGTCATAAACATTGGACAAGTAACGAGTCTGAAGAATGAGCTTCGTGACATAAAAATGAATGATGATGAAAGCATAACATCATACTTTGTGATAATGTCTCAGTTAAGAGATCAACTACAAGCTATTGAAGAAATCATTTCAAGGAATTGGTAAATATAGTACTCAACATCCTTCCCAAGACATGGGATGTATTTTCCGCAAGAATGAACACAAGAAAGGAGTATCTCACATTTGAACAACTTTGGACTTGTTGTGCACAAGAAGAATCACGGATTAGCACAAAAGAGAAATCCCTAAAGAAATACGATGATCAATCCTTCACAACAAAATTCAAGAATTTTAGGAATAAGAGGAAGTTTGTCTAAAGGAAGGAAATAGACGAAGCATCAGTTGTCGAAGGAAGGGAACCCTCAAAGAAGGCTAAGAAAGATAAAACATACTTCTTCTTCTAAGTCAAGGTAACAATATTCTTCAAAGTTCTTGTACACAACATGTTTACATAGTTTCTGTACATATATTGCATATCTATTTCTTAGAAGATAAGATGTTCAAGTGAAACAATACCTATGGAAAAATAACAAGATAAGGATTGCTATCATGATGACTATAAGTCAAGAAATACACATGAAAATATGAAGTACGTTGACAACCCTTGGTAACAATTCCTGTGGAAGCTATTATATAAGTAAAAATTGCCAGATAACACAAAATCAGAATCAAACTTGACGAGACCCAGAAGAATTCAAAACAGAAAGAAGTCAACAATCAAGTGGAAATTAGAAAAATACTTGTGAAACTTTGTAGAAGGAAATAAGGATGTAGATGGAAGCATGGACTCTCTTAGATGGAGGGAGATGATTACAAAATTCCAAAATAAGAGCATGCATTCATGCATGAAGCAAGGATTAGGAGGGAGCTTATCCTAAATGATATGATCCATGGAGGATTATGAAGTATCTTTCCATGTTCCAATTGAAAGTAGAATCCATGATAAGAAACACGTGTTCAGTTTGACTCTAGAAGAAGTCTTGTTCGAAAAGAAGCCTTAAAGTATCCTTGGTTGTCCATCTACATCCATGATTCTATGATGAAAGGAATACGTTGGAATCTTCAGGGCATATAGAAGAACCCATGGACCCTAAGAGCTAAAGAGAGACATGAGGAACAACATGAAGATTCCAAGAAAGAAAGAAAAGCAAGAACAACCAGTTATTATACCGAGAATCACAAGATTACCAACTTGGTTTGAACCCACTAAGAAGAAATGAAGTAGAAGAAATGGAATTTATGATAAAGAACAATGTATGTAAGAAAATGTGAAAAATACTTTTGAATGGAAGCATTGCAAGATTCATAGTTTATTCTAGAAGGAGGGAGAATACTATGACAACAACTTGTTCTAGTAAACCAAATATACCTTTTGTAGTATCCATTGATTGGAATTAAAAGATTGTTCTTCCCAATAAAGCAAGTGAGAAAGAATCTTATACCAAAAAGAGACCCATGTATGAAGATATAAGAAGACCTTGTATGGATTCAAACAACTTGATGTTGAGTATCTCATATACAATAGAAGTGTGGTGAAAAATTTCTATGATAGAGATAGTGTATCAGAATAGTTACTTAGAAGTCCGGGATGATGAATTGCTAATCCATGGAAAACTCTCATGATGATATAAGAAGTGTTACTTGGATATGTTTCAGTTTGAGCTTTTCCACGATGTCATGAGATAGCAGGAAACAAAAGTGTTGAATTTGACCATGATATATTGTAATGATAAATAAGAGAAAACCAATGTTCCATGACAGACCGAAGTACATTGAGATCAAGCATTATATTATTTATGATGAAGTCTAGAAAAGAGAACTGGTTCTTCTATATATCTCCACATAAGAGAAGATAGAAGATATTTTGGTAATGCCTCTGTCTAAGATGAAAAGTTTGCATACTCAAGAAATACGTTGGGGCTCGTGGAGACAAATTCCTTATTGAAAAAGGAAGAGATTACTCCCAGGTTGGGACAAAGCACTAATATGTTATTGATTTATGGAAAGTCATTTTTCATTTTTTTTTAAATGGTCCAGGATGAGTAGTTCCTTTCCATTTCATAAAGTGGTTTGAGATTTCTGACGGACATGCATTTTCCAGTTCGGAAAATGGTCCAGATCAGACAATCATTTTCTTAATGAAAATGGTCTGATAGATTGTTGATGTACCATAGACAACAATTCCCCTTGTGGCTAGTGTGGAGGAATGGTCTAGAATAGACATTCTTCTTGACAGTCATTCTGAGTAGTGTTCAAGTAGAATGGTCCACCTCATTGGGTAGTCATTCTTTCGAAGTTCACAATTGTGAGAAGTTTCGAAGAATGGTCCATTTTGGAGGTTGGTATAGGACAGTCATTTCCATTAGGAAATGGTCCGAACAATCATTCCCTAGGACATACTCATTCTATCTAGGTTTCACTATGATTAGTGCTAGAGGAATGGCCAAGTTAGGTGAATGGTCCAGGTTTATAAATGAGGGACATAAATTCCCTAGGGCAGACTCATTCTCTTCAGGTTGCACTATGATTAGTGCCAAAGGAATGGCCAAGTTAGGTGAATGGTCTAGGCTCATAAATCAGGGAAAATTATTCTTCTATGCTTGAGAAGAATAGTCCAGATAGCATGTGGTTGATGTTTTAACTTCTGAGGGCAAATAATCTTCCATATCTCACAGATGTGAGTGGAAGAATGGCCCATATGACTCAGTTTGTATCATTTTATTGTTTTATGCAGGTTGATATCATATGATATGATTGTTGTGGAGACTGTATGTCTCTAGACAATAGCTATATGCCACTAAGGTGGATGTATTCCATTGGTTGTGACTATGTGTCACTGGTTAAGTAGGCGTGTGCTACTTGGTGTGGTTGTGTACCACTAGATAGTAGTTGTTTACTACTATGAATAGACACAGTTGTGTTCTATTGGATTGCATTGTTCTGATTGCCATGGAGACCATCACTAGTGTTGGAAATGATTACCAACTAGACGAATAGTCAGTGTGCTGGTGGACAGACATTATCCAGGCGAAAAATGGTCCAGGACAATTATTCTTCTAGGGCGTATGTTCAGATCAGAAGAATAGTCATTGTAGCACATGGTGTGGCTTCCAGCATCTGTTAGAACAATTATTCTTCTAGGACATATGTTTGGATTAGAAGAATTGTTCTTGTATCAGTCTGTGGATTGAGTGACTTATTCAACATCATGTCTGATTACTCAGATGGAGTATGGTTTCGAGAGATGATGCAGTTGATGCTATCATATGATACTGATAGTGATGATGGTGCTCGTGATATAATCATAAGATAACATGTGTGGCTATGATGATGCTACCGGTTTAATGGTATGTTTGTGCTCAAGACCATTGCTTTTAATACCTCCCTAGCTAGGAGGGAGTGTTGATATTTTGGTAGCTGCGGGAGGTATTAAACTCCATGTGTAACCTTAATAAGACTCGAATATTCTGGGAAGCAAGAGAAACACTAAAATCCTTGGATATGACCCTAGAAGACAAGTCGGCTAAAGAGAATAATTAATATTGAGTTTTTAGTCTCCAGAATGAGAAGTTGACCTAGAAAACTAAGAAAAAGCAATATAAATACATGATGCCAGAGCTCATTTGTACACACGCAGCTCACAACTGTAGAAATTTAGTAAGTGTGCAAGTTTGGAGAGTAGTTGCAGCTACAACTACTGCAACTAGTATTTTCGATTTTAGGCTTGGAATTTCTCTTGGTTATGGTTTGGAATTTATACTTGGTACGCTAGCTCTAGAGAGTGGTACACTACCTTGATTGGATTTTGGATCTAGGGTTTTCTTCCAAAATCATTCTCTCTATCAAGGTTAAGGTGCTCGAGGCGTGGCTTCGACCTATGGTTGGGTGACAATATTGCTATATTGTCTATGGTTAAACAAGAACACCTATTATTTCGAACATTTATTTCTTAGTTTCATATGGAATGGTTCTTGATAACCAAATTTGTTCTTTATGTGCAACAAGTAACCTCTTAACAATAAAAGATTGAAGAAATTCTTCAATATCAGACTATATATATATATATATATATATATATATATATATATATATATATATATATATATATATATATATATATGCTCGACACCATTTGTATAACCCTCTAAATCATATGAAATTAGATGATACATACATATCTTCTCACCAGAAAAGGGATGAATTAGTTTTGATCATTTTAGAGAACTTTAAATAAGTCCCGCTTTCAAAACTAAAAGGAATTTGATAGGAAAAATCCAAAAATATCTTACTCGAAAATCCCAAGATCTGAGAAATAATTAAAGCTATGCCCCAAAATAGTTCTTTGTGGAGTTTATTAAATGAAATATATTTCTCATTACAAAACATTCAGTAAACCATTTGACTAATGGTTCAGAAACAAAGGTTGCTAAACATAAGAACTAAATATCCATGAATCAATTAGAGAATCATAGATTACATTTTGTAGTCACATATATGGCTGTAAATACTCCATCATCTTATAAATAAAATCCTTGGAAGAATACAAGAGAAACACTCAAAAACTCACCCTTATGCTTAGTTTAGAAATACAAGCATAAAATCTTGCGAAAAATAGTGTAGAAGAAAAAGAATGGAGAATATGGATATATTTATTTGTTGATCAGAAGCTTGGTTGCATTTTGATGGCTAGGCCCTTCTATTTTTATCTTCTAATTTCTTTCAAACCCTTTCTTTGATGGTGCTTTGTCTCTTTTAAAATCTTCTTCCAATGCTTCTTGGAATTATTAGGGTTTTAGTCCTTCTAGGAACTTCTACATTTTTTTCTTATTTGAATGACCACTTTAATTAATGCTTTGTTTAAGAATAATTAATGAATTTGTATCATTGATATTTGTGCCTTGAAGTAGGGCCCATTTTTGTCTTTTAATAAACTTATTTTATTTTATTTTTAAATGAGTGTCTTTTTAAAAGTAGATTGTGTTTTAATTTCTTGAGCAATATATTTGGCCTTTCAACCGTGAAATTCATTCTAGATGAAATATTCATCATCCAATATTTCCAACGAGTCCTCCTGACTAAAATTTGGAGTTTTGAATCTCAAGATAAGCTTAGGAAGTTGATCTTCCAAGCATGTTTATTAGCAAAACATGAAAACATAGTTGTCTGTTCTTTCAATTTCTGATAGAATCATGGCCAATTTTATCCCTTGAAACTTGTTCCATTATGTTCCTCATCAAATTATCTTTCCAATGAAGTATAGTTTTTCTGAATCTGACTCCTTTATCTCGAGTTATGACCTCCAGAATTTCACTTCTCAACAACATCAACCCATGGGTCAATCTTGGCCCTTCATCTCAATTTTCCCTTTAAAAAAAATGTTCCATCCCACATGCATTGTGGTAAAAAGTTATCAAGTGTCTATATAATTAAATTTTACCATTCCTTTTATGTGTAACATAAGGAAAGTATGAAGACTATGGAGGCTCGAACCTTAATAAAATTCATGAATTAATTAAATATTTTGATAGCCCAGTCAACATCCACTAAGTTCCCAATTGATGCCCAGTCAGTAGTGAGTCATATCCTAGTAAAAAATGAGTCAACATCCACGTCATATCGATGTATCATTGTGTGATAGGTTTCCATAGGATGCCACGTGTCATGATATCATTAGCTACCACATGTCATAATTTGATTGGTTTCCATGTGTCATCGTCCCATTTGTTTCCATGTGTATTTGAAGATTTTCCAGGTCCTAACACGCTTCCAACTAGGTCTGTATTTGATCTCAATTTGGCTCTAAGTTTCAACTGTCAAACAAGGGTTTGTTGTTGTTTTATAACAACAAACTGTTGTTTTGTTACGGTTACATAGGCCATTTAGGTTCTCTAGCATGTAGTTTTTGTCACCAAGATGTTAGCACATGCATACCATAAATTATGTAACACACCCAAAGATATTTACTACTGAAATAATGCAATTTTAAACACTAGCATAAATGAAAATGAACACATGTATTTTTGGTCAACATGAACCTGGATAAACCCCCCAGGGAAACTAATTTGGAATATGAGTGTATATATGTGGAGAATAGAAGGTGGAATACAACAAGTACATGAAATAAATGAACCTGATATAATAGCATCTTGACTCAAGATTCAACACAAGTCCAAGAGGTAGAGATGCACCCTCCTCACAAATTGCCTGATCCATTGAAATGAATCCCCCTATATGCTAGAGGCCCTAATGGAGAAACCCTTGCACTAAACTATGAATCTGTGCTCTACCTCTCCATTGAAACTGTCCTCAAAGAAATCTGACCATTGCAAGTCCTCCCTACTATAATTTCTCCCTCCTCCTCAAGTGCGCCCTCCTCCAAGCAAGATCAACTCCCACAAATAAATGAGGGTCTAATCCTCTTGGCTACCTCCATGAATAGGGGCACCCAATATTTCCTCAACCATAGCCACCATACTCTCCCCAATGCTCTCTCTCAAACTCTCCAAGTGAACATAAGAGTGAATGAGTTCCTCTTTTCCCTTTACACCCCTCTTGAACCTCCATAAGGAAACCTAAATAGTGGATGGATAAGATTATCCCATCTCATCTCCTATCTAATATTGAGATTATCCCATAATAATCTCACTCAAAAAACCACTTTGGGTTAAGTTCCCTAAGTTCACTTTATGTCTCCTAATTCACCCACAAAGTTGATTAATAGTCATTTAGGCTAAAATGACCAAATTTCACTTTTGACTTAAATCTCTTAAGTCAAAGTGAAATTAGACATAAAGTACAAGGAAAAAAGTACATATTACTTTCCACATGTGTTTAGAAGCTCACAAACACAAGGGGAACACTTCCCAAGGTACACAAATCTCAACACTCCCTCTTACCGAGGAAAGTTTTTCTCACCAAGCCCATCTTGTCTATGAAGTAGACATGTTTTCCCCCTGGCAGGGCCTTTGTGAGAATGTATGAAATCTACTCGTCAGTCGATATATACTGTAACTATACCACCCCTCTTTGAACTCGATATCTAATGAAGTGAAATATGATCTCAATGTGCTTCGACCAGTCATGGAAAACTGGAGTCTCCGAGAGTTTGATACAACTCTGATTATCACAGTGTATGACGGTCGGTGGAAACTCCTGACCAAATAATCCTACCAA
The DNA here is from genome assembly GCA_000966675.3 of Picea glauca. Lineage (NCBI taxonomy): Eukaryota > Viridiplantae > Streptophyta > Pinopsida > Pinales > Pinaceae > Picea > Picea glauca. The sequence goes on along the minus strand of JZKD02S0418424.1, from coordinate 216,133 downwards.
CATATTACGAAGCTAAATGGCCTCGCAACTAGCCTGACTGGCCGCCATGTACTCTGCCTTGGCAGAACTCAAGCAACTGACTTCTGCTTTTGGTTGAACCAGGAAACAAGTCCTGACCCCACACCAAAGCAACACCCTGAGGTTTTTTTCTTGTCTGTAGCACATCCTGCCTAGTCTGAGTCGGTGTAGCCAACCAAATTGACCCCATCACCTCTGATATAGTCCAGGACAAAATCAATTGTCCCAACAATGTACCTCAATACATGGTTTTCCCCAATCCAGTGAACACTCCTTGACTTTACCATATGTTGGTTGAGAGTGTTCACGGAAAAACAAATATCTGATCTAGTGTTGACCAGATACATAAGTGAACCGATCAACTACCTATAAACTGTAGCATCTACCAATTGGGAATCTGAAGCACTAGGCTTCTTCCAATTGGTAACCATGGGTGTCGACATAGGTCTGCAGTCCTCCATCTGGAATCTACTTAGAATATCTGCAACATACTTCCCCTGCCCAAGATATATGTGTCCCTCCTCCTACCATACCTCCATACCCAGAAAATAGTGCATCAACCCAATTTCACTGATCTCAAACTCTGATGCAAGTCCCAACTTGCACTAAACTATGAGATCCTCTACTCTTGTAATGAACAAGTCATCCACATACATAATGAGAATGAGCATTTCCTTACCTCTAATTATGTAATATAGGTTAGGATCATCATTGCCCTTCTCGAAACCCATCTAAAGAAAGTATGTGTCAATATGTGAATACCAAGCTCTGGGAGCTTGCTTCAGACCATAAAGTGTCTTTCTCAAAAGAAACACATGAGACTCCCTCTCACTCACCTCGAACCCCTGTGATTTCTCAATGTACACCTCCTCCTCTGTAAATCCATTTAGAAATGTGGTATTCACATCCATCTGATGTATTCTCCAACCCATCTCCGCCGCTATGGAAATAATACACTTGATTGAGGTGTATCTCGCAACTGGTGCGAATGTCTCATCATAATCGACTCCCTCTATCTGAGAGAAGCCTTGTGCCACAAATTGGGACTTGTGTTTCTCTATGCTTCCATCTGCAACATACTTGGTTTTGTACAACTACCTGGAAGTCACAACTGACTTCCCCACTAGCCTCAGAACCACCTCCCAAACATCGTTGCGCACAATGGAGTCATACTCCTCCAGCATGGCCTCTCGCCAAACTTGTTGGTCCACTGCCTGCGCAAATGTATGTGGCTCAGTATTTGAGATACTCATCACTAAAGATAAATAGGATCCAAGCCTCACTGGAGGTATACTCTCTCTGAATTTTATTTTGGGATCTCCTACGCTCTCCTTGGATTCCTTCAGGGTCTCCTGAAACCATCTAGGTCTCCTCTTCCTTGAAGTATTCAATGCAGAAGAAAGATCTCCTTTCCCAAGAGTATCTTCCTCAGGTCTAGTCTCAATACTCTGAGATCCTGAAGCCTCTGCCCCCTCTGTATGAACACCCTCTAACTATGAACCTAAAGTTTTGCAAGATGATCCTGTCACCCCTGAAACTGGCGTACCAGAAACCTGAGGATGTGTTCCCTCTGAGACATCAATCGATGCCTCTGCATCATCCTCCACATTGACTCTCAAATCGAGAGATATCTAAAAATACCTACCCTCCTCAAATATGACATCTCTTCTCACCACCACTCTCCTTAGTGATGGAATGTAGATCCGGTAGGCTTTGGATACCTCTGAGTATCCAACTAGAATCCCCTCTTGGGCTATGGGTTATAGCTTTATCCTCTTCTTTGAGGGGACATGAGAATAGGTTAAGCACCCAAAAGTCCTAATGTGCTCGACATCGGGCCTCTTACTAGTGAAGGCCTCCTCAAGAGTCATCTTCCACAAAATCCTGTTGGGACTCCTATTTTGTAGATAAACTGCAATAACACTTGCCTATGCCCATAGGTAAAGAGGAAAACTTTGATCATGCAACATATATCTTGTTTCACCTGTGATCGCCATGTTCTTCCCCTCGACAACCCCATTTTGTTGGGGGTTGTAGGGTATGATCATCTGTCTTTTGATCCCAGCATGGGCACAAACGTATACAAACTGATTGGAGGAATACTCACCTTCATTATCTGACCAGAAGACCTTTATCCTCTTTCCAGTCTGGTTCTCCACAAGAGCTTTGAACTCTTGGAACCTCTTGAAGGCCTCACTCTTGGTCTTCAAGAAGTAGATCCAGGTCTTCCTTGAGTAGTCCTCAATGAATATGATATAGTAATCATGACCACTCAAGGACTCCCGAGACATGGCCCCACATACATGTGTGTACTAAATCCAGTACCCTGGATGACCTCGTGTCACTGTTGGGAGAAGAAGCCTTGGTAAACTTACCAAGCACACACCCTATGAAAACATCCTGATGCTTTGAACTAAGTTGTGGAACTCTTGTAAAAACTTCTCTTAGTCCTCCAAGAGCCCCATGATGAAGGTGAGCCATCCTCTGATGCCATAACTCACATAAATGTCTGTTGTTGTTGCTACTCACTGCCAAAGCATCAAGTGGTTGAAAAAACAATATGAACAATTTCCCATCCCTCACTCCAATCACCTGCCCTGAGGTGAGATATGACCCCTTAGGGTGTATGATGACCTTTGTCCCTCTGGAGGACACCTCAAAACCCCTATCCTAGAGGGTGGAAACTGAAATCAAATTCTTCTTCAACCCAAGGACGTAGAGAACATCCCTGAAAAAAATAGGTGGCATGTTGTCTTTCTGAAAGGTAACAATGCTAATCCCAACAACTATGATCAAGGTGTCATCACTAAGAGCAATCTCCATCATAACCTCAGTGTCTCTGAGATCAGTCAAATGCTCCCTCACACTAGTCAAGTGGCTCAAAGTTGTGTTGCCTATATACAAGATACTGGGTGCCGTCTCAACTGAAGTGAAACAAATGAGGAAGGCACACTCCCTCTCAAACAACATTTGAAAATCTGCCTCCTTTGTTGTAGTTGTCATACCACCCTTCTTCTTCTTCCTATTGGGACATTGTCCAACATAGTGCCCCATCTTCTGACAAACAAAGCACTTCACTTTTCTCATATCTCTCTTCTGCCCACTACTACTCTCTCCCTGTGGCGTGGCCCCAAACTTGGGACCTTGTCGAGCTCCCTTGTCAACCTTATTATTTCCCTTTGTCCAAAGAGAAATATCCTCATCACCCTGCAATTTTTTTTGTTGTCCAAAAGTCTCTGATGTAAGTCTAGTCTCCTCCTAGAAGAAATAATCCCACATCCTCTCCCATGGAGAAAATATCTCTTTGGCAACAATGCCATGAACAAATGGACCCCATGGTTTGGTGAAGTTGTTTAAGGTTGTCCTCACCATAGATTTTGGGTCCACTACCTCTCCAATGGCTCCAAGCTCATCTCTAATCTAGGTGTATCGGCCAAGGTAAGAAGTAACCGAATCATTCTTGAGCATGCGAATGCCCCTGAGTCGATCAAACAAAACCATCTTCTGGTTTTGGTTAGAGCTCTGGTGAAGCTTGCATAAATATGCCCACATCTCAAATGCATAGTCTTCCCAATCAAGTGGGGAATTATGTGATCCCTCATTGCATCACACATCATCCTCTTTGCCTTATTGTTCCTCTTCTTGAACTTTACTAACAAGATGGGAGCATTAGCAGGAGGAACAACAACATATGCCTCAACTATATCCCATAGTTTGAGGTCCTCTAAGACAAAGACGATCTTGGCCTTCCAAGGAGACCAATTGCAAGCTCTAATGAGCCTATCCTCCACATGCATATGAGATGCTGAAATCACTTTCCACTGCACTCAACATTATGCTACAACTTCAAAGGAACGATGCCTCACTCATGTCAACACAGGTGTGAAAAGAGGCAAATGAACAACGACCTCACTCCTAGAATTATAGGTGTGAAAAGAGGTCGTGAAAAATCAGCCTCACTCCTAGAAAGTAGGTGTGAAAATAGGCTGAAAAAATGTCCATCGATTGTACTACAACTCTCCAAAAAAATTATGCCAACAAATTGCCACTAAACTCTATCAATGGCTATCCACAAAACTGCCCAAAAGATGTCTAGAATAGTCCACAAAATGATTTCCAAAACTCAACAAAAAATCAGCCACCAAGCTCTGATACCATGAAGATTTTCCATGTCCTAACAAGTTGCCAACTAGGTCTGTCTTTGACCTCAGGTTGGATCTAAGTTTCAATTTTCAAACAAGGGTTTGTTGTTGTTTTATAACAACAAACTATTCAGGTACTTCTTTGTTGTTTTGTTACGGTTACATAGGTCATTTAGGTGCTCTAGCATGTAGTTTTTGTCACCAAGATGTTAACACATGCATACTATAAATTATGTAACACACATAGAGATATT
>JZKD02S0418424.1:176602-192645 GCA_000966675.3 Picea glauca | reverse complement strand
GATAGCACCCTTTTTATATAGACAACTAGACAACCTTTTATTAATTTACACAACTATAATATTGTTAGACTGAGTTGGAAGTTAACTAAGTAAGTTGGACGGATCTTCAGATAGGTCATTAAAGGAAATTTTAATGCTAATGAATTTGCAATTAATACTTTACATAATGTACCAAAATTTACAAAGACAAAAGATGAAGTAAATCCGAGTTAGTGGAGGGTTATAAATCCTTGTTCTCCTTTTTCAAAAATCAGATATTTTCTCTATTTGGTTTCGGTCAGGGTAAACTTTATTTACCTAATAGTAAAAGATCACACGTCAATGGCATCCTTTAATTAGATTGCCATTTATTTTGAATAATAGTTTATTTATGATGTATTTATATGCTCTTAATCTCCAACGATATCGACCAATCGATTATTTATCATCTCCCTTGTACACTATCACAATCCTCAATCTAGAGAGGAGACATTCATTTCTTGTATAGAACTTGTGGAGGGTTGAGTAATGATTGAGAGATCAACGCAACAAAAACAAAATAGAGCCCAATCCAGGGAAGGTGCTCATACAACATTCAAGGTTATGTCCAGTGAGGAATTATTTTCACTCTCTTTTATCCATTACATTGAAGGATTCTGGAATTTAAAATCTTGCAAATCAAATAGTCCTGTTATCCTGTTGAAAATTAGTGAGCTTTAATTTTAAAACTGAGAGAAGTAATTATTAATGTCTTATCAATTCCGATGGATGATTATAGTTGTTTTATCTCCTTTTAGATTATGTGGAGATTCTCACTATTTAAGTATCCATGTCATTTACCTAAATTGTTTGGATTTCAATCTCGTATCTACCAATGAACATGGTAAAACCTTAACGAGAAAACCTAGATCGTAATTCCATCTATATTTTGATAGATCGACTCTCTAAGCCTGTTGTATGGCCATTATCTATTCATATATACGTATATGCCATGTTAGTAAAATCCATTACTACAGTATTCCAACTTTGTTGAGTTAAAAATTTTATCAATCAATTATTCAGTGTTTCCATAGGTGGCACTCAAAATTAAATTTTCTTGTAGTCTTCATGTATTTATTGACAGATAAGTCGGTCTCCCAACATGAGGGATTTATCTTGGGTTAAAGGTCTAGATATGTTATGTTGCACCATGGTCACTGTCACGCCTATCACCTTGTGACGGCATGATTCCTAATGAGGGGATCATTGCGTGCCCTGACGGATAGATGCGAATGATAACCTGACCGAAGTTTGGTGCTTTCCGATGTGGGCGTATTGTTCATTGTAATGGATGTTGGTACTTAGTTTGTAATGGCTTAATGCGTTGGTTTTTGCGTGCCATAGAGGTTTCTAGTTACTAGTCGTGAAGTCGTTGTGTCGGGTTGTTGATATTGTCCTTTATATTATAGGCATTGTCTTTCTTGTGTCGGGCGGGTAGTCGTTTTTATCTATCTATTGATTAGTGCATGTTTCATCCAGTTGCATGATGTGCTAGTATGATGAGTCGTTGTTGTCTATTTCCTGATCTGCTTGCATTGTGTTCGTCGTCAAGTTGTGTTGTTTAATTGTTGTCATTGTGGCCTTCCTGCTAAAAAAAATAAAAAAAATTGCATTTGCGTTGAGTCGCTTGTAGTCATAACGATGGGGTTACTACATATAGTATCAGAGCGGGTTCAACCCTGCGACTATGGATCACCTTTCTTTCCACTGCAACAAACCCTTGAGTAATAACCTAGCACTATGTAAAACTTTAACCCATCCATGCGGTGATCTCGATGAGAGGACGCCATAGAGGTTCGCAAAGAACGTCATGGAAGGAGGTGCAATGCCTCCAGAGGTTCCCACACCCTCGAATTCTAATCCCCAAGGGGAAGAACAAGTCCTTGGGATGGATTCGATTGTTGTAAGGGATGATGATGGTTTGACAAGGTCCTTCCAGAGATTGCCAAAGGCCTTGATTCACCATATGTATTGAGATGAGGCCAGGGTGCCTGTACCCCTGAGGGTCCACAACGCACCCAGCCTGTACCGTCAGTATTCACCGCAAACTCGAGAAGGTCAAATTTCCTGAGTTCTTTGGTGCCCCAAATGGTGCAGCTTACGAGGCATGGTTGGAGAATATGGCAATGTGATTTTCACTTTGCGACTATACCTCCAACATGAAGGTCCACATGGTCGTCTTTCAACTGAAGGGGAGTGTTATTCTATGGTGGAAGGCATTCCTATCGCAATTGAACATGGCCGTCGAAGAAGTGTCATGGGAACTATTCAAGGAACAGCTCCAGGAGAGGTATCTTTCTAATGAATTCATTGAGTGTTAGCTCAACGCGTTCAAGGCCTTGTGAGAGGGCGGTCTTATGGTGCCTGAGTATGAGGCCCATTTTTGGAGCTGCTTGGATATGCTCCACACCAAATTACTGAGAAACTTAAGGTAAACAAGTTCTTGTTTGGCCTTAATGTTAGGATTCAACTTCTACTTCAAGTACCAGGAATACTGGACTGAAGAAAGTGTGCTGGAATGTGGGGAGCCACATTACCAACGCGACTGCCCAGTGGAGAGGACTAGAGCATTTGGATCAGTCAGACCCACTACTGTGGGAGATTTGGTCAAGGCCCATCGAATTCATGCAGTGGTGAATAAATGCTAGGCAGAGCACCAATTGACTGTGCTCAAGATGTCAGGTACCATCACTGACCAGACCCTTAGTATTTTGATAGATCCAAGTGCTACAGAGAGTTTCATTTCCAAGGCCGCGCTAAAAATAATTAAGGTAAAGGAAGTCGAAAATGATAAGTTTATCTTTGTAGAAATGGATTTTGGAGCCAAACAGAAGGTTGGTGGGAAGGTTACGGGCTGTAGCCTTAACCTGGGAGAGTTTTTCACCAGGGCCAACCTGTATGTCACGATATTACAATCTTATGACATCGTGATCGATATGGATTGGTTGGAATTACATGAGGCGATCAGAACAATTGATCTTGGTCGATGACGAGGGAGAGAGACACGTGATTATAGGTTGGAACCAGGGATTTTCCCTGAGGTTCATCTCTTCCTTTCATCTATGGAAGAGAATGCACAAGGGATGTAAGATTTTTGTGATACTTGCATTAAATGAGAAGGGAGTAGCAGAAGGTCTAGAACACCTTCCGGTGGTAAGAGAGTTTGTGGATGTCTTCCCGAAGGAGTTACCTAGGATGCTTCCAGAGAGGGAATTGGAATTTACCATAGACCTAAAATTGGGGACTGAACTGAGAGAAAGAACGCCTTATCGGATGTCAACCCCGAAGTTACAGGAGTTGAGAATGTAACTGAAGGATTTGTTGGAACTAGGACTTATACTTCCAAGTGTATCACCATGGGGTGCACCTATTATCTTCATATGAAAGAAGGATGGGTCATGGAGACTCTTCATTGAATACCATCAACTAAACAAGGAAACGACCAAGAATTAGTACCCGTTGCCAAGGATTGATGATATGTTTGATCAGATGAAAGGCATGACGGTGTTTTCAAATATCGACTTGAGATCAGGGTATCACCAACTATGGATCATGAGGATTCCATCCCTAATAACGCCTTTAAGATGAGGTTTGGACATTATGAGTTTATTGTTTTATTGTTTGGAATGACGAACGCCCCAGGGGTATTTATTAGTTTGATGAACGAGGTGTTCCGAAAATACTTGGATAGGTTCGTCCAAGTATTCATTGACGATATTTTGATTTACTCTCGGATGATGGAGGAGCACGACGAGCACTTGCGCTTGGTACTACAGTATCTATGAGAGAACAAATTGTATGGGAAGTTGTCTAAATGCTCGTTTTAGCAATCAAATATTCACTACTTAGGGTATGTCATCTCCAGCGAAAGTATCGTTGTGGATCCCGCAAAGTTCAAAGCTATTATGGAATGGATTGCACTGATGAATGTCCCTGAAGTGTGTATCTTCATGGTTTTAGTGGGATACTATCGATGGTTCATCGAGGGTTTTTCAAAGATAGCAAATCCAATTACAGAATTGTCGAAGAAGAACAAGAAGTTTGTTTGGACCGAGAAATGTGAGGAGGCATTTCAGAGGCCTAAGGAGTTGTTGACGACAACACCGATAATAAAGGTCCGTGACATGGACACCGACTTCTTGGTATGCACTGACGTATCCAAGGAAGGCTTAGGCAGAATTTTGATGCAAGACGGTCGAGTGATCGCTTACATCTATAGAAAATTGAGAACTCATGAGGAGAACTATGCAACGCACGATATGGAGTTGTTGGCCATTTTTTATGCCTAATATTTTGGAGACACTACCTTATTGGATGAAAATTGGAACTAAAAATGGACCACTGTGGAGTACAACACATCTTTACGCAAAGCGACTTGAACACGCGACATCGGTGTTGGTCGGAATTGCTTAGCGAGTACGATTTCAAGATTACTTACATAAAGGGAACAATAAATAGAGTAGTTGATGCATTGAGTCGAAGACCATGCATATTTTCGGTGATGCCTCTTCAGATGAATCTACGTGAAAATATTCTAACTTTACAGCACGATGATGACTGGTACAAGGAGGACAAATATTTTATCGAACAAAACACATTGAATATTTGATACCAAGATTTGAAGGATTTACGTTGGACAACGATGGATAATTGATATTTAAAAGTCGGATTTACATACCACCCAACGACAAGTTGAGGAGTTTTATCCTAAACGAGGCTCACAGAGTAGTGTAAATGGCTCACCCAGGAGTCACGAAGATGAGGGCAGACCTTAAACCCTTATTCTTCTGGAAAGGAATGAAGGCAGACATAGTCAACTACCCGGCCATATTTCAACTACGTGGCCATATTTCTAGAATGTCAGTAGGTTAAAGATGAATATAGACATCCGACATGATTACTACAGCCACATGCTATTCCTAAATCGAAATGGGAGGTCATTTCGATGGATTTCATTGTTGGATTGCCACTGACGGCAAGGAGACATGACTCAATTTTTGTGGTAGTCGACACTCTGACGAAGAGTGCTCATTTTATTCTTGTGCGTATGGCGTATCAGGAACCTAACATATCTAGAGTTTTCATCAACGAGATTGTTAGGCTACGTGGCGTGCCTAAGAGGATTATATCTGATCGAGGATCAGTGTTTACTGGACAATTTTGGACTAGTTTCCAAGAGGTCTTGGGAACCCAACTTAACTTTAGTATTGCGTATCACCCGGAGATAGATGGGAAGATCGAACAAACAAACCAAATCTTGGAGGACATGTTGTGCATGTACGTGATGGACCAACAAAAGTGTTGGGAAGAATTCTTTCCACTGGTAGAATTTGTGTATAACAACAATTATCAAAGCACCATTAAGATGGTGCCTTTCGAGTTTCTTTATGGGCGACCATGTCAGATGCCTTTGAGTTGGGATTGAATTGAGGATAGGGTTCTGGTGGGACCATAAGCGATCCAAGAAATGGAATATCAAATGAGAACAATAAACAAAGGATCAAGGAAGTGCAAGATCGACATAATAGTTATGACGATGTGCATCGTGTCGACCGTAGTTATGAAGTTGGCGATCGAGTCTTCTTGCAGGTGAAACCGCATAAGAGTTAGATCAAGTTTGGAAAGGGTGCTAAAATATCTCCTAGGTTCGTGGGACCTTTCGATATTATGGAAAGGAGGGGACTCGTGACCTATCGACTAGCCTTGCCTAATTCTTTGAGGCATATGCACGTTGTTTTTCATGTATCAGTTTTGAGACATTATATTAGTGATACTACACATGTTATTGACATGATTTCCTTGCAGGTATCTGATGAGGGTGCACTCAATACTAAGATAATCCACATCCTAAACCATGACATTCAACAGCTATGACGTCGAACAATATATCAGGTCAAGGTCTAGTGGGACAACTATAGTCTACACTTGGTGACCTGGGAGGACGCATATGATATGCACCAACGGTTTTCATTTTTGTTTGATAGATATACTTATGATATTGTGATACTCTTTATCTTGACACTTATATATTGTGAAACTTCGAGACAAATTTTAAACCAAGAGGGGGTGTAGGTAACATCCCACTCTTGTGCGCACTGAGCAAACTTGTTCTTTGAGGACACTTGTTTGTAAGCGATCTGGGTTATTATATCTATTGGTCGTTTTTATTATGATTATGAAATATTATGGATTTGATGATATGTTATTTGTTTGTATTACATAGACAGGTGCTATTAACTGGGTTTTCCTGAGTGTGTAGGAATTTGGACCTCGAGGATGCAGAGGCATCGATGAAACCCTTGGAATACAGATCGATTCAGGGAGTGGACTGTTGCGTTTGAATATTGTTGATGTGACATATGTACATATGATTATATGTTATGACTATTGATTATTATTGTTGACATGATTCCTTGATGGATGTAGGTTGACGATAGCTTGCCGACCAGACTCACATATGGAGTAGAGGGTCATGCACGACAACTAAAGACTTTGAGGGAGGGGTGTGGCAACAGCCCTGCCACAGCCTACTAGCACTCTCGCCATGGATCAAACTATATGTTAACGATTACCTAATTCGAGAAGACCCACAATGTATTGAGGGAAGACTCTGACAGTCGCTCACGATGATTCTAAGGGGTGCATAATATGGTAGGGGACTTATTCCTTAGAGGACCTTAGTCTCCCACAAGATCACCTGGCAGAGTATTGACTCTAGGGGTTTGACGTCTACAGAATTTAATCAAGAGGCGAGTGGCACTCTTGGAGCACGTAGTGCATCTTGAAGGGCATGTCGCGTAAGGAAAACAGAAAGAGGCGAGTGGCACCCTTGGAGCATGTAGTGCATCTTGAAGGGCACATCGCACAATGAAAACGAAAGGAGGTGAGTGGCACCCTTGGAGCACATAGTGCAACCTAAAGGGAACGTCGCGATTTTCACTGATAAGTTAATAAACCTAGTGCCTAGAAAACTATGCCTCCTTAGGACCTGGTCGGCCTTAAAATAGATGATGGAATGAGTAAAAAATTTAATAACTAAAAGTTCCCTTAAAAATTTTCGCCCAACCTAGTGAAAATTAAAACATAGGTCTAAGTAGAACGTGTGGTAAAAAAAAAAAAAAATAAATAAAATAACATGTACCAAGAAGGGGGGAAAGAAATTCAAAATTATTTATTAAAGTCAAAATTATAATGGAGGATTAAATTTATTAAAAGGGAAAATGGTTGTTTTATGTACACTTGCTAATTTGATTTTTAGTTAAAAAGGAAAAAGGGGGAAACTTAAAAGAAAAAGGAAACTTATAAGAAAACGAAAACTTAAAGAAAAAGGGAAACATAAAGAAAAAGGCAAACTTAAAGAAAAAGATGAATGTCTAACTTAGTAAGGAATCTAGCCTCTGGGACTCTCTAATTATGAACTCAACTAGGAATTAAGTAAGGTATAAGTCATTTAAGATTTGTAAGGGAATATTGGTACACCGAGGAGCATTTTTAGGACTTCTTTTAGGTGGGTGAGGGAAATAGGAATAATTAATTAATTAAATAAAATTGATTTTCTGGTGCAACTAGGGGATCGAGCGACATGTGTACGGGGGAGATTTCTCAAAATTATTTAACTGAAAAAGGAATTTAATGAGAATTTGGGAAAATAATTACTTAAAAACTCTATAAAAAGGATGGAGGAGGGGTATGGATCACATATTTTTGCGTAACGTTATGCTGCTGAAATTTTATCTTGACTGAACTTTATTTTGTGGGAGTTGGGATACCCAGCTTGGGTAACGAGTGGTAGCTCGAACTTGTGAGGCAAGCTAGGTGCTAACATTCTCTAGTACTATGTGCGTGGCCCCTTTGTGGCTCGGGGGGCTCAGGGGGAAGAAGAGTACCCCTAGCGTTGGTTGGGAGGTATCGGTGAGGTCACATCTGTTGGCAAGTGGGAGCTAGACAGAGCGCATGCAGGACAATGACTCGGAGCTTTCGCATTTGGCTACGATACGCTTATGTATATTATATTGAAAGGTAGTTTAAATATTGTTCCCGTGCCTTCAGTAATGTACTTCTACTGTGTTTAATTTTATGTTAAATCAGCGTAACACTATCCAGAGATTTCATTTTATCCTTCAACAATTTGTCTTGATGAGCCCTACATTTTATGATCAGAGAACTTAAAATCATCCCAGCCTTATGCTCGATGTATTTTTGAATTGATTCCCATGGCGAACCCAAACTATGATTGCAATGACTTCTCTACATTTTTTTTTATTGATTGAATACAATGAAAAATTGTGTTTTTATCTTTTGTCCCTTATCCTTAACTTATTAGTCTGTGCCTGAGCAGTCGGCTAGGAGCCTAATAGACTATCTTCACTCCGGTGTTTAAGACTGAGATTTCAATGTCCTTCTTTCCTGTGCATGGATAATAAGTGAAGGATAAATTTTTCGCTTAGCTATCTATCCCTTACCTATCTCTATGTTTCTATTTGAATGATTGTCTCTTCATTTTTGTCCGTTGTGCTCTACGTTTTGTTGTTCTAACACCAATGTCTTACCTCTCTCACTGGACGATTTACTTCCCTCGATTTCTGAGTGCACATAAACCTCGGGTGTTAAATAATTGTTCTTGTCAACTTTTAATCCAAAGTTATTGTGCCCATATTTTAAATTCGTTTTATTGTTGAATAACCATTACAGGTATCCAAATTGAAATTTCTTTTACTGCTAAATAACCTTTATATGCGTCTAGTTTTTGAAATCGTTTCTACTGTTGAAACAAACCTTTATAAGCGTCCATATTCGAATTCGTTTTCATTATTAAATAAATATTTATAGGTGTCGATATTTGAATTCTTTTTATTGATGGAATAAACCATTATAAGCGTCCAGTTGGCAATCGTTTTTAATGTTGCAGTGTATTTTAGACAACGAATTTAAATGTTGCAGTATATTTTTGACAATGAATTTAAATGTTGCAGTGTATTTTAGACAATGAATTTAAATGTTGCATTGTATGACAACGAATTATTTTATGCTGTGTATAACAACGATTTTATGTTGTGTATGGCAACAATTTTAGGCTGAGTATGACAACAAATTTATGCTTTGTATGACAACAATTTTCCTTTTTAGTAATAATGATTGACTGACAACGATCTGTATATATATTTACAATGATTTGATTGATGACAATAATTATTAATGGACAACGATATGTTGATTGTTGATTTATTATTAATAGATAGCACATGGTTTTATTTTTTATTTCTCATTAATATATAGCGCATGGTTAGACATCATTAGTGAACATGATTTGATTAACGCACATGGTTAGACGACATTAATAGCACTTGATTTTATTATATAGATAGTGGTTATATATGACAATGATTATTTATATGACAATGATTACATAGTCAGCGATTATATATGACAACGACTATATATTTGACAGTGATTATATAGACAACGATTATATATATAGACAATGATTATTATATGACATATAGCGCCCTTTTTATATAGACAGCTAGACAACCTTTTATTAATACACAACGATAATATTGTTAGATTGAGTTGGAAGTTGACTAAGTAAGCTGGACGGATCTTCAGATAGGTCTTTAAAGGAAATTTTAATGCTAATGAATTTGCAATTAATACTTTACAGAATGCACCAAAATTTACAAAGACAAAAGATGGAGTAAATTTGATTTAGTGGCAGGTTATAAATCCTTGTTCTCCTTTTTCAAAAATCAGATATTTTCACTATTTGGTTTCGGTCAGGGTAAATTTTCTTTACCTAATAGTAAGAAATCACAGGTAAATGGCATCCTTTGATTAGATCGCCATTTGTTTTGAGTAATAATTTATTTACGATGTATTTATATACTCTTAATCTCCAACGATATTGACCAATCGATTATTTATCATCACCCTTGTACATTGTCACAATCCTCGATCTAGAGAGGAGAGATTCATTTCTTGTATAGAACTTGTGGAGGGTTGAGTAATGATTGAGAGATCAACGCAATAAAAACAAAAAAAAGAATAGAGCCCAATCCAAGGAAGGCACTCATACAACCTTCAAGGTTATGTCCAGTGAGGAATTATTTTCTCTCTCTTTTATCCATTACATTGAAGGATTCTGGAATTTAAAACCTTGCAAATTGAATAGTCCTGTTATCATGTTGAAAATTAGTGATCTTTAATTTTAAAACCGAGAGAAGTAATTATTAATGTCTTATCAATTCTGGTGGATGAGTATAGTTGTTTTCTCTCCTTTTAGATTACGTGGAGATTCTCACTGTTTAAATATCCATGTCATTAACCTAAATTGTTTGGATTTCAATATCGTATCTACCAATGAACGTGGTAAAACCTTAACGAGAACACTTAGATCTTAATTCCATCTATAATTTGACAGATCAACTCTTTAAGCCTAGTATATGGCCATTATCTGTTCATAGATAGGTAGATGCCATGTTAGTAAAATCCATTACTCCAGTATTCCAACTTTGTTGAGTTAAAATTTTTATCAATCAATTATTCAGTGTTGTCATAGGTGGCACTCGAAATTAAATTTTCTTGTAGTCTTCGCGTATTTATTGATAGATAATTCGCTTTCCCAGCATGAGGGATTTATCTTGGGTTAAAGGTCTAGGTATGTGATGTTGCACCATTGTCACTCTCACGCCTATTGCCTTGTGAAAACATGATTCCTGATGAGGGGATCATTGCATGCCCTAACAGATAGATGCAAATGATAACCTGGACGAAGTCTGGTGCTTCCCGATGTGGGCATATTGTTCATTGTAATGGATGTTGGTACTTGTTTTGTAACTCCTTAATGCGTTGGGTTTTGCACGTCGTAGAGGTTTCTAGTTACTGGTCATCAAATTTGTTGTGTCGAGTTGTTGATGTTGTCCTTTAGCTTGTAGGAGTTGTCTTGCTTGTGTCGGGTGGGTAGTCGTTTTTATCCGTCTATTGATTAGTGCATGTTTCATCTAGTTGCATGATGTGATAGTATGTTCAATCGTTGTTATCTATTTCTTGATTTGTGTGCATTGTGTTCGTCATCAACTTGTGTTGTTTAACTGTTTTCGTTGTGGCTTTCCTGCTAAAAAAAAAATAAAAAAATCATTGAGTCGCTTGTAGTCATAACGACGAGGTTACTACATGTGGTATCAGAGCGGGTTCAACCCTGCGATTGTGGATCGCCATGATTTCCACTGCAGTAAACCCTTGAGCAATAACCTAGCGCTAAGTAAAACTTTAATGTGTCCATGCAGTGATATCGATGAGAGGACGCCATAGAGGTTCGCAACAGGTGCCATGGAAGTAGGTGTGCTACATCCAGAGGTGCCCACACCCTCAGAGTGTAACCCCCAAGGGGAAGAAAAAGTCCTTGGGATGGATTCAATTGTTGTAAGGGATGATGATGGTCTGACAAGGTCCTTCCAAATATTGTCAGAGGCCTTGATTCACTATCTGTATTAAGATGAGGCCAGGGCGCATGTACCCATAAGGTTCCACAATGTGCCCAATCAATACCGTTAGTATTCACCACGAACTCGAGAAGGTCAAATTTCTCAAGTTCTTTGGTGCCTTGGACAGTGCAGCCACCGAGGCATGGTTGGAGAATATGGTGATGTTCTTTGCACTTCGCGACTATACCTCCAATATGAAGGTCTACATGGCGGTATTTCAACTGAAGGGGAGAACTCTTCTATGGTGGAAGACGCTCCTGTCGCAATTGAACATGGTCGTTGAAGACATGTCAAGGGAAATGTTTGAGGAATGGTTCTAGGAGAGGTATCTTTCTGAGGAATTCATTGGGCATCATCTCAACGAGTTCTATTCCTTGTGACAGGGAGGTCGTAAGGTGCCTGAGTACGAGGCCCATTTTTGGAGCTACTTGGGTATGCTCAACACCAAATTATTGAGAAAATTAAGGTCAACAAGTTCGTGTTTGGCCTTAATGTTAGGATTCAGTTTCTACTTCGAGTACCAGGAATACTGGACCTACGAAAGTGTGTTGGAATGTGGGGAGCCACATTACCAGCGCAACTGCCCAGTGGAGAGGACTAGAGAAATTGATTCAGTCGGACCCACTACCATGGGATATTTAGGCAAGGCCCATCAGATTCATGCAGCGATGAATAACCGCCAGGCAGAGCACCAGTCCACTGTGCTCAAGACATCAGGTACTGTCATTGACTAGAACCTTAGTATTTTGATAGATCCAGGTGCTACAGAAAGTTTCATTTATGGGACAATGCTAAAAAAAATTAAGGTAAAGGTAATCAAACAGGATGAGTTAATCTTTGTAGAAATGGTTTATGGAGCCAAATAGAAGGTTGGTGGGAAGGTTACGGGCTATATCCTTAACCTGGTAGAGTTTTTCACCAGGGCCAACTTGTACGTCACAATCTTAGGATCTTATGACGTCGTGATCAGTATGGACTGGTTCGAATCGCATGAGGTGATACTCAACTGTAAGACAAAACGATTGATCTTGGTTGATGATGAGGGACAGAGAAGCATGATTCTAGGTTGGAACTAGGGAGTTTCCCTGAGGTTAATCTCTTCCTTGTTGCTACAGAAGACCATGTGCAAGAGATGAAATCTTTATGCGATCCTTGCGTTAAACGAGAAGGGAGTAGCAGAAGGTCTAGAACACCTTTCGGTGGTAAGAAAATTTACGAATGTCTTCCCGGAGGAGTTACCTGGGATGTCGCTAGAGACGGAATTGGAATTTACTATAGACCTAAAATCGAGGAATAAACCGATAGCAAGAATGCCTTATCATATGTTGAGCCCGGAGTTACAGGAGTTGAGAATGCAATTGAAGGAGTTGTTGGACCTAGGACTTATACGTCCAAGTTTGTCACAATGGGGTGCACCTGTTATCTTCATACAGAAGAAGGATGGGTCAGGGAGACTCTGCATCGACTACCGTCAATTGAACAAGGCAACGATCAAGAGTCAGTACTCATTTCCAAGGATTGACGATCTGTTCGATTAGATGAAATGCGCGATGATGTTTTCAAATATTGACTTGAGATCGGGGTATCACCAGCTATAGATCATGAGGACAACATCCCTAAGACCGCCTTTAAGACAAGGTTTGGACATTACAAGTTTACTGTTTTACCGTTTGAACTGACGAATGCCCCAGGGGTATTTATGTGTTTGATGAATAGGGTGTTCCATGAATACTTGGACAGGTTCATCCAAGTATTCATTGACGGTATTTTGATTTACTCTCGAACAATGGAGGAGCATGAAGAGCACTTGCGCTTGGTACTATAGTGTCTACGAGAGAAAAACTTGTATGGGAAGTTGTCTAAATTCTCATTTTATCAATCAAATATTCACTACTTATGGCATGTCATCTCCGATGAAGGTATCTTCATGGATCTCGCAAAGCTCGAAGCTATTATGGAATGGCCTGCATCGACGAATGTCCCAGAAGTGTGTAGCTTCATGGGTTCAACATGATACTATCGATGGTTCGTCGAGGGGTTTTTGAAGATAGAAAATCCAATTATGGAATTTCCGAAGAAGAACAATAAGTTTGTTTGGACCGACAAATGCGAGGAGGCATTTTAGAGGCTTAAGGATTTGTTGCCACTAGCATATTTGGGTCATTTTGCGATGATTGTTTTGACACTCTTGCGACATTATGTCGTTCACATTGTGATGTATTAGGAGTCTTTGAAATGCCATTTTATGTCACGTGGAAATTGCGACAAACTTGAACAAACGTCACAAGAGCGACAACATAGGCAATTGCGACAAAAAAAGAAATATCGTCACCAATACAACAATATAGGCAAACTATGTAAAACCAACATTTCGTCTCAATTGCGACGCCCATTGCGACAACAAATTTCATGGTTTGTATAGAAAAAATGTCGCAATAATTTAATCAATCGTCTCACTGGCGACGACAACTTTTCATTGTTTACATAGAAAAACTGTCGCATCAATTGAAGTTGTCGTCACGTGTTCGACGACAACTTTTCGTTGTTTATATAACAAAACCGTTGCATCAATTGAAGTTTTCGTCGCACGTGCGACAACAACTTTTCATTTTTATATAGAAAAATTGTCACAACAATTGAAGTTGTCATCGCATGTGTGACGACAACTTTTCATTTTTATATAGCACAACTATCGCAACAATTGAAGTTGTCATCGCACAAGCGACGACAAATTTTCATTTTTATATAGCACAACTGTCGCAACAATTGAATTTGTCGTCACATAGACGACGACATCTTTTCGTTGTTTATACAACAAAATTGTCACATCAATTAAGGTTTGTGTTGCAATTGCGATGACCAATATTTATTTTAAAAAACAAAAACAAAAAAAATTAGGCTGCAATTTTGATATTAATATTAATATTACCATAATAATTTTTTAATTGATATGTGCTCCATTACTAATAATTTAACAGACAAATAATGAAGTCGAAGTGCTAGGACTGCTCTAAGCTGCTAAAACTAGAATCTGATGCCCTCTCTGTCAAATCCATGAAGAATATGTTGACCATCTACTCCTCAATTGCCCCTTTGCAAAAGAAGTCTGGCGGCATGCCCTACCAGGAGGGATCCCTTCTGAACAACTCCCTCTTGACATACCCACTCTTCTAAAAACCTGGGCCACCCTCTGTCCTTTCCCTCTCAAGGCCAACCCTCAAATCAAGTGCTGCTGGATGTCCCTCCCTAAATTCATCCTTTGGAAAATTTGTCTCAAAGGAAACTCCAGAGTCTTTAGAAATCTGACCGCTTCGCTCGACATCATTTATACCAAAGCCAAAGCCCTACTGGGAGACTGCCTCTCCTACCTTTGGCCTTGCACCAACTCCCTTTCTCTCAACTCCCCTGATAAATATTGGATCCATAGCCTCACTCTAGACCTGAAAGCCCCCCCTCCTCTCACTAAGGATCATGAAATCTGGTGAACTACGGAAATTAGACTACTCTTGGGGGCTTGGAGTCGAATCCAATAATATAGCAGAAGCTCTAAGACTTTGGAAAGGACTTATCCAAGCCCAGAAGCTAGAAATCAAAGAAATAACGGTGATAGGCGAGTCCCGGATTTTAATCCAAGCTATGGTCACCAACACCTTGCCTACTCAAATGAATCTATGCCACATTCTCAAGAAAATCATGCCACTCTCCCACTCCTTCCAAAAAATTGACTTCTTTCATGTGCTCTGTCATCTCAACGCCGAAGTCGACCAAGTTGCCAAAGTCACCACCCACTTGAGTAGGGGTCAGCTCTCCCTAAATGGAACTTTGGTTTTTGTCCCTCTCCCTTAGTGACACCCGACAAGCGCTCAACTGGGCCTCCCGGGGCAAGTGGCATTCGTTCCCTCCCGACGTCATACTCATGGCATCTCTCCTCCACCTCTCTTGTATGTCCCTTTTCCCATGAGACAATACTTATCTGCATTGTTTGCATCCCCTCCCCTCCCCCTCCCTGTCCTTCGCCTCACATCCCTCCTGTACCTCCACACAGATCTCTTATCCCTCCCACATGGAATTCACGTGAGCCCCCCCTCCTCCCATGGTGGCACATGAATGAGATACTGTTAAATTCAGGAAGGTGGTGAACTTCTCCTGCTCATCTTGCCTTCTCATTTCTGTCTGGTTTCTCACTTGGCTTGAGATCCCAGTCTTTCCCTCGGTTAGTCTCTACTCATTTTCCTCGGTCAGGCCTCCCTCCTGGTCTTTTTCCACCGCTCTCACAATGGAGTCCAATTCCAACTCAGCTACCCCCCTTAATCCCTCACCCTCCCTGGAACTTGAAATTCGTAGGCTGAAACACAAGCTTAGCGGGCATAGAGGATTCTTGCTCTGTCTTGACGGGGAAGGAGGTTGGAGGTTCGAAATGATGGAGGAAGATCTAATCTAGCTAAGGGAAGAAGCGGTAGAATCTCTCACCTACACAACTCAACAAGCTAACAAAAAAATTGTTGATCTGGAACCAAGAATTGAAAAGCTGGAAATTCAAGCTGC
>JZKD02S0418424.1:163136-174924 GCA_000966675.3 Picea glauca | reverse complement strand
AGGGTCCTTAATCCATAAAGTATGATCAAGGCCTTTAACTACAACATCATCCCTTTAAAGGGGATATTTTTCATATGAATGAGAAAGGGTTTCCATTAGGATTTTTTGTGTAGACAGGATGGGTCTTCGGGCCCTGACCATGATTAGGGGATGAAAATAAGGTCCTTAATCCATAAATGAGTGTAACTAGTCTTATGGGACATGAAATATTCTTCAAACAAGTAAAACAATTTTTTTAGAAATTAACTTTGTCCTTGAGCGTGATATTGGTACTTTTAGGAGGCTTTACATAAAAGATATGGATCTCACAGATTTGGCTGTAAATGAAGCTTCTAGGGCCCTAGTCCATGAAAAAGGACTCAAACCACCATACAAACTCAAATCATTGGCCTCTTGGTGGGATATAGGCATCATTAAGAGAATTTTCATACCATGCATGGGTCTCAAGGCTTTGACCATGGTCAATGAAGGAAAACAAGCATTGTATGATCTAAATTAGTACTTTAGGGATTATAATATTTAACATATGAATGAGATTTGGGAAATATTAGAAAACTTTAGATGCAATGGATGGATTTGGAGACTGTGACTATTGGCCCTTGGTTATGGAAGGAAGTGAAGATCAAGGAAGAAAAGGTAAAACGAGAACTGTGCAGGAAACACAGTGACTGTCACTGGGTCGAAGTAAGAAAAAGAGCAGAAAAGATGGAGCGAAGTATGGAAAAGAAAGCCGTTGAATGAGGAGATTAAGGATGACAGATTAACAAGAGAAAAAAATCATGGACAACTTAGCAAGCAAAGAAAACCACCATTAGATGCTTTAGAGCACTGCATGACGAGGAGGAAAGATAGGAAGGAAAGAAAGGAAACACGTGTTAAGTTGAACTAGGGTTTTGGGCATATAGGGTTTTGACACCTAGGTTTCGACCTAAGGCTGTCAGTGAGGGATTGTAATGCATAAATAGAGGTTGAGAGGACCTAGGTCGAGTCAGTAGTAGCATTGGGTATTGCTATTGATTGTGGTTGATTGAGAGATTATTGTACTGTGAGAGAGAGAAGTGCTGAGAGTGAGAGCCTTCTAGGATTGTAAGATATTCAGTTGCGTGCGAAGATCAGATCCTACAACTGGGTGAACAAGAAGGGGAGAGAAAGAGAGAAGAAGAGAGAGGATCTGCTGGCCAGAGTGCAGATCAGAACTGTTAGCTTTATCTTAATATATCATAAGCACAGTTCTGTGGACCTAGCTCTAGAGAGAGGGTGAACCACACACATTTTGTGTTGTATGTGTGATTGGTGCTTGGATTCCTATCATTGTTATGCTTTCCTTTGCATTATTGTGTTAGACCAGATCTATAGATGCACAGAGTAGATCTAGTTGATAGTGACACCTGAATGCTACATTATTGTTGTATTAGCTCCACTTGATATTCCCCTAGTTGTAGACATCTGTGTCCTGAAACCCCTCTCTTAGCTGCTTCAGGTGAGACTGCATCTGCTTCTCATGTGTTGCCAAAAGGGCCAGTAGCCAGGGCTTGTTGGTGCACTCTTGGAGTGAACCCCAGGTCTGCCCCTGTGCCAACAAATGGTTCCGTTGTCAGGACCAAAATATTTTTAAGGGGATGTCAAGGTGGTTCCCATCAAAGACCGAGATTCAAAAGTGGATAGAGGATCAAGAGAGGGACTTCGCTGAAGCCCAGAATAGGAACCCTAAACTGAGTACTGAAGATTGGCTACAAAGATACATCTTCACTGACATTCACGAGATCTTCTCTGGAGGAATCCACTAGGAGTTGTTTGAGTGGTTGGCTAGGTTAGCCGATACCTAGTTCGAGATCAGATCTAGACCTCCTATGGTTTGGACACTGGCACTGATCCAGAAGCTCAAGAGAGTTGACAACATTGTATCTAGAGTAGTAGATCATTGGTTTGATTGTACCATTGGAGGGTATATCACCAAGTTTGTTGTTGACAGAAAAAAATTGTATAGCCAAGCCAAGAGATACTTTTTCAAAGGACCCAGAGGAAATTTTTTTCACTTTCTAAAGCTGAGAATCAAGATGCTCTTGCATGAAAACCACATCTTGAAGATATAGTAGATTGGTCGGACTTGAAAAGGATAATGTGCAAGAACTCAAACAGTGACATCGACGCAGAAGCAGGACATACGCGTAGTGGGAAAGTATTCCGAGGGGTTCACCTTGAGAGCTTGTTTAAGAAAAACTACTGAGAAGAGGGTTTCTACAGTGGAGAAGAGTTATATATAACCGATGACGAACATTCAAAGCCCACCAAAATAGAAGAAGGGGAAGTTGAAGAACTTTTCCAAAGCGAGTTAGAAATCTCAGGAACTGTGCAGACTACTGAAGTAAGTAACATTAATCCTCCTATTGTCTCAACAATATCTAGCAGTCAGAATAGTTAGAACCACTAGAGTCCTTAGATCACTGTCATTGGTAGCTCAACACCTACTCAGAAAATAAGCCTATTCATCTCTATGGCAGATGAAATGAGGCTCCCTATCTTTAGAGGAGATGGATCTGAAGATCCAGATCAACATTGGTTTCTGTGTGAAGCTGTATGGAATATTAAAAGTATCACTGACGAAGAAATCAAGAGAACCTAGTTCAAAACTACACTAAGGGACTGCTTACTGAGTTGGTACATAAAAATCATCCAAGGACTGGCGCAGCCTAAGCCACTGAATGAGATCAAGAATGCGCTTATTGCAGAGTTTAAGAAACCTAAGTCAGAGTCACAATGTATTACAGAGCTAAAATATATCAAACAAAAGGTAGCAGAACATGTTTGGGAGTTCGACCAGAGATTCAAGACCCTAACAGGCCGATTAAATTTTCAGATCCCCGATGAACAGAACAAAGAATGGTTCATCTTTGTGTTGTTACCACACATTAGAGTCCCTCTGATGCAGCAGAAGATTGCATCCCAGACAGAAGCTTTGGAAATCGTCGTGAATCTTGAATCAACACCTATGGGAGAATCGAGCTCAGGCATGAGCTAGATCTTGAGTCAGCTAACCAGTTTGTCTTTACAGGTCGAGGATATGAAGAAATATAAGGGAAAAGACAAAAGGGAAGATGTATGGTGTGTAATATGCGTATAAGAAGATCATTATAAGGAACATTGTCCCTTATTTCATGAGTATTTGGCCTCAGGAGTGTCGAGCCCCTTGAAGAAAGTTAACCTACCCTGGTGTGATGTGTGCAGAAATATGCATCGACCAGATGAGTGCTATTACATGCAGAAGTATGTTCAAACACCCACAAACTTGTATTGCACATTCTGTAAATCAATGGGGCACGATGATCGATATTGTAGATCTTACGATCTCATGCATGAGAGGTCGAGGGACATATAAAAGATTCAAGGTGGTTCCATTGTTCTCTGCAACTCTTTTATATAACTAACTACTTTGGCTCTGTTCATATTTCACTTTGCTCCACACTCTCTATCTTCACTACTCTCTATGAGAATATAAATAACAATACTTTTACCCATTCGACCCTTCAACTAATTTTATCTTGTGTTTTCCAGCTATTTTTGATCTCAATCATGCCCAAAGTTACAGTCTAACCTACTCACCTTAGCATTAATTATCTGCCTTAATCCTTCATTAACTCTGTATATTTGGTGATTTATCTGTTAAATTCTCCAACCTATCAAAATCTTCTTGCCAATATGCATTTATGGTTACATGGTGCCACTACGTTTCCGCCATGGTAGCTCTTTATTGCATGTCCCATCATGGATTTTATTAGATTATTTTCCTACTTTCTTCATATGATTTTGTTGCATTCCAATATTCCTTCTTGCACATGGTTCCTTCATGGTTACTTATTCTCTATGACAATTTCTAACTCAATTATTTGAACAATACTTCTATGCTTCCATGCAACCTTCTGTCTCTTACCGTGAACACTTTTGATTGCCTATTATTCCTTTGTTTACTTTTTCTTTATTTTTCTACCTCTACTATAATACACTATGGTACATATTCTGCGTAGTTTATCATAGTGCACGAAAACATACACTATGGTACATATTCTGCGTAGTTTATCATAGTGCACGAAAACATAGTTGTCCCTCTATAGTTTCAACCTACTTCCATTAACCACCCCTTCCATAAATTCTCCATCCAAATTCTCCATTTGAACAACACCTGCTTCTATGACGAACCTTATCACATATGGTCCCACCCAATGCATCTGAAGCTTCTCTGGGTGTTGCAGAAACTTACTGTCATACAATAACACTGAGTCTCCTATCTAAATTTATTCAGTTTGATATGTCTATCATGCCAAGATTTCTTGTGCGTTTTCTGTACCCGTTGATGAAAACCTGTGACAAAATAGACTTCTTCTATTTCCATAAGTTTTTACAACCTCTTCTATATTGTGCCTAAATATGTAAGCTCTGTCATTGCAACAATGCATAGTCTTGGTGAAGTACTCTCCATTAGAATAACAACTTCTTTTCCATTTGTCAACCTAAATAGAGTCTGTCATGTTAGCTTCTTACCTATAGTCCTATATTCCCATAACACATCTGGAATATTTATTTCCCAATCATCCTGACTTATGTTGCAAACCTTTTTCAATGCATGTTCCAAAATCTTATTGAAGGATTCTACTGTGCCATTTTCCTAGGGATGGTATGGTGTACTCTTCTAATGATGGATTTGAAATTCCTCTATTAATGCAAAAATCTTCTTGTTCAGAAAGTGCATTCCCTGATCACTCATCAGTACTCTTGGGAATTCAGACACGGTGACAACATTTTCGAATAAAAATCACGCAGTTGTCTCTATGTTGCAGTCTCTGATTGGCTCTACCTTGGCCCATCTGGTTAAGTATTCCCTCATAATAATGATATACCTAGCTCCTAATCGTCTTGCAGGTGGGTTAATCGACCCAACAAATT
Source organism: Picea glauca (assembly GCA_000966675.3). Classification (NCBI taxonomy): domain Eukaryota; kingdom Viridiplantae; phylum Streptophyta; class Pinopsida; order Pinales; family Pinaceae; genus Picea; species Picea glauca. The sequence goes on along the minus strand of JZKD02S0418424.1, from coordinate 169,986 downwards.
CTATGACCCATTTTTCAAATTCTTGTAATGTCACTTGTGGAACCAAGGGTATTTCATCTCTCCTAGAGGGATTCCCAAGTCTTTGACAAATGTCACAACTCTGGTAAAATTATTTAGCATCTTTGTGAATGGTAGGCCACTATAATTCAACATGCAAAATATTATGGGTTGTTTCCTTTCCTACATAGTTCCCTCCTGCAACCCCTTCACGTGCTTATGATAGTAACATATTTCTTTCATGCTCCAATACACAACATCACAAAATACCGTATACACCTAACTTGTATAGATTTCCTACTATCAAATGGTTGTTTTCTGCCTTCACTACAATTTAATTCTTCTATGCTACTGTGAATTTTGGTGGAGCTACTCCTGTGCTAAAAAAATGAACTATTTCTACAAAATAGTCATCCACCATTTGAATTCCAAATAAGTGTGCATCTGGTAAACTTTCATCCAAGTTTCCTGCATCTTCACCTAACAATATGCACGAAAAATGATCCGATCACGAGTTAAACTTCTCTGGTTTCACGATCACCTCAAAGTCATATTCTTGGAACAATAATAGCCACCTACATATTCTACCCTCCAACACTGGCTTGTTCACTAGATATCATTTCACTGATACTTCACTTCCTTCTTTAGTAACTTCTCCATAGGGCCTATGATCTATGCATATCCTTTGATGAACTTTCTATAATATCCTGTATTACCCAATGTGGATTTCAGCTGTCGTACTGAAGTTGGTGGTGGGAAATCAACAATCACTACTATCTTTGTAGGGTCCATTAACAATCCCTTTTTACACACCACATGTGCCAACAAAATTTCAAAGGTGCACAAAAAGTTCATTTCTTCATATTCATTGTGATCTGGTATTGCCTACACTTATCCAACATTAAGAACAAAAGTTCAACATGATATTTTAATATACTAAATATTGTCTAGTCATCTAAGTACACTTCACATATCTTAGGTTAATCATTAATAAACCAACAAAACCCTCATACACTGACCCTTTCAGCATCACTTGCAAACAAGTGAAGTATCACCTGAGGCATCTAGTGTTAGAAAAATAGGTGTGCTCATTTCACCATAGAAAATATAGCAATATTGTCACCCAACCATAGGCTGAAGGCACCCTCGAGCACCTTAAATTTGACAGAGAATAATTCTGGAAGAAAAACCTAAGCCTGATAGCCAATCAATGTAGCCTACCTCTCTCCAGAGTTAGTGCACAAGGAAAAAAATACAAACCATAACCAAGATAAAGTCTAATCCTAAAACCAAAAATACAAGTTGCAGTAGCTGCAACTGCAACTACTCTCCAGACTTGCACACTTACTAAATTTCTGCAATACGCACTAGATTTCTGCAGTTGCGAGCTGTGTGTGTAGAAATGATCTTTGGCATCCTATATTTATACTTCTCTTTCTTAGTTGTCTGGGCCAAATTCTATTTCTGGAGGCTAAATACTCAATATTAAATTATTTTCTTTAGACAACTTGTCTTCTGGGGTTATATCCAACGCTTTAGGGTTTCTTCTTGCTTCTTGGAATATTCTATTCTTTTCAGGTTACACATGGAGGTTAAAACCCCCTGCAACTACCATAATATCAACATACCATTCAATCGGTAGCATCATCACAACCACTCAAACTATCTCATGATTAAATCACGAGCACCATCATCTGGCATCATCAACTGCATCATTTCTTTAAGCCATACTCCATCTGAGTAATGATGTTGAATAAGTCACTCACTCCAAAGAGTGATACAATAAAAATTCTTCTAATCCGAACATATGTCCTTGAAGAATAATTGTTCCAACAGATGTTGGAAGCCACACCATGGGATACAAGGACTATTCTTCTAATCTGAACATACGTCCTAGAAGAATAACTATCCTATACCATACACTGACTATCCATCTAGTTGGTAATCATTTTCAACACCACTAATAGTATTTATGGAAATCAAAACAATGCCATTCAATAGAACACAATTGTGTCTATCCATATTAGTACACAACTACTATCTAGTGGTAAAAACCACACCAAGTAGCACACAACTACTTGATAAGTGGCACATAGTCACAAACAATGGAACACATCCAACACAGTGGCATACAACTATTATCCATAGATGTACAATCTCCACAATGATCATATCATTCGATATCAACTTGTATAAAAATATCATGATACAAACTGAGTCATCAGGGCCATTCTTCCACTCACATCTGTGAGATATGAAAGAGCATTTTCCCTCATAAGATAAAACATCAGCCATGGGCTATCTGGACTATTCTTCTCAAGCATAGAAGAATAATTGTCCCTGATTTATGAGCCTGGACCATTCACCTAACTGGGCCATTCCTCCGGCATTAATCATAGTGAAACCTGGAGATAATGAGTCTGCCTTAGGGAATGCATGTCCCTGATTGCTGAACTTGGACCATTCACCTAACTAGGCCATTCTTCCAACACTAATCATAGTTCAACCTAGAGAGAATGAATCTTCCCTAGGGAATGATTTTCCAGACCACTTCCCGAGGAAATGAATTTCCTGCACCAACCTCTAGAACAAACCATTCTTTGAAACTTCTCACAATTTTGAACTTCGAAAGAATGAGTGTCTGGAGAGGTGGACCATTCTACTTGACCACTATTCAGAGTGAATACCAAGAAGAATGACTTTCCTAGACCATTCCCCCACAATGGACACAAGGGGAATCACTTTCTATGGTACATCAACAATCTATCAAACCATTTTCATTATAAAAATGACTTTTCGATTTGGACCATTTTCCCAATTGGAAAATGCATGTTCGTAAAAAATCTCAAACCACTTTCCAAACTGGAAAGGAACTGCTCATCTTGGACCATTTATTGAACTGGAAAATGATTGTCCATAAATGAATAACACATCAGTGCTCCCTCCCAACCTAGAATTAATCTCTTCCTTTTTCAATAAGGAAGTCATCTCCACGAGCCCCAACTTGTTTCTTAAGTAGGCAAAATTTTCATCTTGGATAGAGGATTTACCAAAATATCTGTTATCTTCTCATATGTGGAGATATATTGGAGAACCGCTTCTCTTTTCTGGAATTCATCATGGATAATATAATGCTTGATCTCAATGTACTTCGGTTTGTCATAAAACACTATTTTTCTATGAAGGATTCATATAGCTCCGATCATTAAAATATATCATGGTCGAGTTCAACACTTTTGTTTCTTGCTAGCTCATGACATCATGAAAAAGATCAAACTGAAACATATCCAAGTAGCACTTCTTGTGTCATCATGAGAGTTTTCCATGGATTAGCAATCCATCATCTCATACTTCTGAGTAACTATTCTAATAAGCTATCTCTGTTATAGAAAGTTTTCACCATGCTTCTGTTGTATATGAGATACTTTGCATTAGGTTGTTTGAATCCATACAAGGTCTTTGTATATATGCATACATGGGTCTCTTTATGGCATAAGATTCTTTCTCACTTGCTATATTTGGGAATAATGATATTTTACATGTAAATTCCAATCTATGGATACTGGTGAGCTATCATTATAATTTTTCTCCCTCTTTCTGGAAGAACCTCTGAATCTTGCAATTCTTCCATTCATAAGTTTTTTTCACATTTTCTTACATACACTATTCTTTATCATAACTTCCATTTCTTCTTCTTTATTTCTTCTAGTGGGTTCAAACCAAGATGGTAGTCTTGTGATTCTCAGTATAATAACTGGTTGTTATGGATTTTCTCTCTTTCTTGGAATCTTCATGTTCTTCCTCATGTTTCTCTTTAGCTCTTAGGTCCATGGAGTCTTCTATAGATTCCATGCCATGAAGATTTCAACTTATTCCTTTCATCATAGGATCATGGATGTATATGGACATCTAAGGATACTTTAAGGCTTCTTTTTGAATAAGACTTCTTCTGAACACGTGCTACTTATCATGGTTGTTACTTTCAATGGGAACATGGACATATAATTCATAATACTCAATGGATCATATAATTTAGGATTATCTCCCTCCTAATCCTTGTTTCATGTATGAATTCATTCTCATATTTTTTGAATTCTATAATCAACTCCCTCTATCTAAGAGAGTTCATGCTTCTGTCTGCATCCTTATTGCCTTCTGCAAAGTGTCACAAGTCGTTTTCTATTTTCCTCTTGATTTCTGACTTATTTATGTTTTTACTTCTTCTGGGTCTCTTAAATTTTGATTTTGATTTCTACTTATTTGGAAGTTGTTACTTATATAATAGACTCCACATGAATTGTTACCAAGGATTGTCAATGTACTTCATGTTTTCAGATACTTTACTTGACTAGTAATCACCGTAATAGTAATCCTTATCCTATTATTCTTCCATAGGTGTTGTTTCACTGACCATCTTATCTTCTAAGGAAAGGATATACATGAACTATGTAAACATGGTATGTACAAGGACTATGTTACAAAAGAATATTGTTACCTTGACTAGAAGAAGAAATTTTCTTCATCTTGTTTGACTTTCTTTGAGGGTTCCTTTTCTTCGACAATTGTTGCTTCATGTGTTTCCTTCCTTTTATTTAACTTAGGACAATGATTCCTGCAGTGACCATATTTTCGATAGTCGAAGCATTGCATTTTTGACATATCCTTCTCTTGATTTGGTTTCTTCATTGAGTCAAACTTATTCTTAATCCTGAATTTCTTGAACTTTGTTGTGTAGGCTTGATCATCATATTTCCTTTGGAATTTCTCTTTTGTGCTAATCCTTGATTCTTCTTGTGCACATCAATTCCAAAGTTATTCAAATGGGGGATACTCGTTTATTGTGTTCATTGTTGCAAAAAATGCATCCCATGTCTTAGGAAGGCCATTGAGTACTATATTTACAGTTCCTTCTCTAAAATGATTTCTTCAATTGCTTGCATTTGATCTCTTAATTGAGAGATTCTCACAAGGTATGATGTTATGCTGTCATCATCATTCATTTTCATGTCACAGAGCTCATTCTTCAGACTCATTACTCGTCCAATGTTTTTGAATGAGAATAGGTTAGTTAGGAAGTCATACATCTTCTTATATGAGTAAAGATGAGAGATGTAGGGTATCAAGTGGTCTTTTACAGATTCCACTATGATACTCATGGAATTGATGTCATTGTCCTTGAACTTCTCAATAGTTGCAACATTCTGAGGTTCCTTCTCTTTTCCCTATTCAAACTGTGGTTCCACGATCTTTCCTTTCACAATATCCAACACTTTATTCTTGGCAAGGATGAGGTCAATCCTTGTCTTCCATTATCTAAAGTTAGAAGCCCCTTCTAACTTGTTTTCTGACTTTATAGAGTAAGTCATGACTTCTTTGAATTGGTCAACCTTTGACTTTGACCAAAAAATCAAACTCGATGTCTTAGCTTGTTGAGAGTACCAGGAGGTACGCTATGTTAGGGCATACTAGGATATCAAAAATTAGGTCAATATCTTCACTTAAGGTGCCTCAACGAGAGGGTTAGAGTTTTTTTGCTACAACAAAAACATTGACTGCAACTGCAACTGTAACTGAGCAAATGCTCCCAATTTATCTTCCAATGGTTAGACTATCTAAAGATAGTGCGGGCCCATAACCTGTTAGAAAAATAGGTGTGCTCATTTCACCATAGACAATATAGCAATATTGTCACCCAACCATAGGACGAAGTCACTGCCGAGCACCTTAACCTTGATAGAGAGTAATTTTGGAAGAAAACCCTAGGCCTAATAGATAATCAATGTAGCATACATATCTCTAGAGATAGTACACAAGGAATAAAGTACAAACCATAGTCAAGAGAAATTCCAAGCATAAAACCGAAAATACAAGTTGTAGTAGCTGTAGCTGCAACTACTCTCCATACTTGCACACTTACTAAATTTATGCAGTGCACACTAGATTTATGCAGTTGTGAGTTGTGTGTACAAATGAGCTCTGGCATCCTGTATTTATACTACTCTTTCTTAGTTGTTTGGGCCAAATTCTATTTCTGGAGGCTAAAGACTCAATATTAAATTATTTTCTGTAGTCGAATTGTCTTCTAGGGTTATATCCAATACTTTAGGGCTTCTTTTTGCTTCCCATAATATTCCATTCTTGTCAGGGTTACATGTGGAGGTTAATACCTCCCGCATCTACCATAATATCAACATCTAGATGGGCTGCAGGAATCAAGTTTCTGCAGTGGGGGGAAGTGAGGCATTCAACATAACCATATTATGCATTATCCATTCATCTATTGTGTGCACATTTTCTATTACGTAGCCTTTAATTATCATTCAACATACCCTTTTCATGACATCACTCCACTTAACATTCATTCATTCATCATTAACTTAAGTACACATAATTGTAACAACATATACCAGTGAAATATTAATAATACTTAAACATTTATCATCATTGCACAGTAACAATAAACATCATATGCATCATAAACATAACATGCAAAAACAACACATCACGACACAAGGTTTTAATGTAGTTCACCCCAAACTGGGCTACGTCCACAATGAATGGCTTATTATTTTATTCATTTCAATATCCTTACAGCTGCACATTGTACTTACAATAATATGTATCAATTAACAATACCCAAAACTACCTTATTTGTTCTATTGCAATGTAATACTAACTCCCGAAAACCTTAGTTATACCTCAAAACACCCAAAAAATATTCGTCAAGACTTCTCACAAAACTCGACTAACTGAGTAACTCCTACTCAAAAACCCATTACAATTTATAACTCTACAATAGGGCTAAGCCCACTACAATGTGGAAAAAATGTCCCCAAAATCCTAACCACTTTTT
>JZKD02S0418424.1:148464-158622 GCA_000966675.3 Picea glauca | reverse complement strand
ACATTTTTGTTTACAATTAGTATGTATCTATTTTAAAAATTGTTAATATAGATTTCTTTTTCCATAAATGGAATACATTTTTATTTTACCCTTTTAATATAAAATTTGAAATCATAAAAAAATAATTATTTTCCAATTGTAATTTCTATGAAACATTTTGGGCAAAAAGTTTGGAAATTGAAAAAAAAATGTTAACATATCGATGTAGTTGAAATAATTACACTAGAAATAGTGTTAGATACTTATATTACCCTAGTAGAGGGAGAGTAGGAGATGAAGAGAAAAAGAAGAGGAGGATGAGGTATAAGAGAAAGATCAAAAGGAAGAGGGTGAGGATTGGAAGGGAGAAGAAAAATAAGAGGAGGGATGAAGAAAAATAGGATGAGGGAGAGGAAGTTGGGAGAAAAAGAAGAGGAGGGAGGAAGAAAAAAAGGAAGAGGGAGAGGAGGCCTGATGTAAAGCCGCAGATCCAGTGATCTGCCCAATAAGTAAAACTATCACTTTCAGTGATAGGTTGGTGATTTTGTGGATCGATACCTAAGAACCGACCTTATTTGTTCCAAACTGACAGTGTAGTTCGATCAACTCGGAAATGTTGTGAGGCCCAGAGGGAAAATCATGAAGGTTGACTGGTTCCCCTCTCCTCGAGAGGCCAGTCAGAAAGTAAATATCTTTAGTCGTTGGAGTCAACGAATGTCCCTTGAGCATGAAAGCCTCTGCATCTGGGTGCCAGTAATCCACCAAAGCATTCAACAGCCTGGGTTGTGCCCGCATGAGTGGACACCGAAAGAATTTCTACAACCCACATTGTTTTAATGCGGCGACAACAAGAGGGTATTCCTTGACCATTGAATCAATGTCCTCACGTTCTCTCTCTCTCCAATAGACATATATACTAAAAAATGACAAGTTCAAAGGAGAGTCAAATGATTCTTTTTCAAAATTTTCATATGTTGGAGGATGTACGCGGGCTGTATTGGGGACAATGCATATGCGAGCTGTGCTTGGACAACCCGCGTACATGCAGGGATGACCTTTTTAAAGGTGTGCACCCCTCCAAAAAACAAAAAGAAATGACAAAAGGAAGATTGAGAATGCAAGAGGGACTAGATTGTACTTACTTGGTCCAAGCAGAAGTTTGTTTCATCCACTGAAGCTCTCAGAATCAACTTCTTTCACAAAGGGGTGTTTTTGGATTTTTGGTCAATTCTTAATTTTCAATGGTGATAATGAGTCGCCAACCTCTATTTATAGACTTTTTTGACTCTTTTTGTCATTTCTTGACCCCTATTGTCATTTTTTCTGGCTTGAAAATCATGTAACGTGGTTCTTGAGTTTCTCATTGGATGTTACGATACACTTTACTTTTGGTTCGAATAACTTTTTGGGAGTTGGGGCACATTTATGGTCCTTTGGTGAAAAGTCATTTTTTCCAACTTTGTGCATTTAAGTTAGGATTCCACCTCCACTTGTTGCACCTCGTTATCTTTTTCACTTTTCCATAGGATCGACCCCACCAAATTGTGACATGGAACCGTCATTGCTCTAGAAGTGTCGTAATTTAGTGGTAGAGCCTACCCTCACATGGATTCCCTAGGTAGATCCTAGTTACATTTTGGTGTCCATGCTGTCGCCAATGACTATAGGCTCGGGGGTCCTTTTAGTCTTGTCTTGATTATGAGTTTGATCCTTCACATGTCTGATATATGATCACTCTTGGCCTCACCCTCGGGACTCCCAAAAAATAAACGGGTCTTCTTTTAAGCAATTTTCAGACCCTCTAAACATAAAAAGATTGTCGAGCAATATTGTTGCCCTTCATGCTAGACAAAATAAAATTTGAAGGCACTTCTATACAACGGTAGTTTACCCCCTTTTCAGTCTGGATGGTCAATTGTATGAACAAAGGTATACTCTTGGAACTTCTATTCCCTAGAAGAGTATTCTCAGGTATACGTTTAACCCTTTTTCGAGCCTGAGGGACTAAAATTATGAAAAAGGAACCTCCACAGAGTCCATAGTTAATCTCTGTTTAGACTCCCTAAAAGTGAAAAGATCTTCAAGTGAACTTGTTTCTTCACACTCGTTAAATTGGTCCAAAAGAACATCCATTACGGAGTCCATAGTTAAGCTCATTTCGGACTCCTTAAAATTGAAAAGATCGTCGAGTGACCTTGTTCTTTTACACTTGTTAATAGGTTCAGAAAAACATCTACTAGCATGAGTTTACCCCTTTTCCAGCCTGTAGATTAAGGAGGAAAAAGGTACACCTTGGGAGATTCGTCTCACCGGGAAAGTTATCCTCAGTAAATTTCACCTTTTTCGGGTTAAGGAGACTAAATATAGAGAAAGGCAGTGAGTCCATAGTTAAGCTCTTTTCAAACTCCTTAAAATTGAAAAGATTGATGAGTGATCTTGTCTTTATCACACTCATTAAAATGGTTTTAAATAGACGTCTTTTCGGTGCTGATTTATCCCTTTTTCGAACCGACTAGACTATCTTCGAAAAAGGTACCCCAGTGGAGTCTTCTTTTGCATTTTTTCAGACTCTCTAAAAATGAAAAACCACCAAGATTACCTTCTCTGGGCTCATTTAAAATTACATTGAAGGACGTTATCATTGTGCCCTGTTAATCACATTTGCATTCCTGTGTCTTTGTCCTAATGTCAGATCCATGTGGCTCTCAACTAAACCTTTGAAGCATGGATTATACACAAGCCTTGTAGCACTTTGTAGCACTTTCCCTCTGCGTCTTGACACCTTGACCCATGGAGGAATTTTCTCGAGTGTCATTTTCCTGCACATGTTTCCTTTCTCTGAGCATCAATGTGTTCCTTGCGCTTGGAACTAGTATGTTTGTGACACTTGTTCCTCCTTTGTAACGTAGCATTCTTTTATTCTTTTTCAAGCTTTCAAAATATTGAAAAAAGAAAAAAAAAAACAAATATACCCCAAACAGTGAATGGGAAGAGTATTTTCTTTGTATGGAATCACAATGAGTCACCCTTGGAAAAAGCACATCCTTTTGTTTGTTCGTCAAGCTCTGGGATTTAATATGACCTTAGGGAGATGTTCTCGTAACATAGATTTTTTTCCTCCTCAGTTTGGTTATTATTCCAAATATATGGAGAGTTTGCATTGCCTCTTGCATCATGAACTTATGTCAATGTCAAGCTACCCGAGTATCATCTTTCATCCTGCTATTTTCCAAGGGAAGTTTTACCCAATTCGAGTCAGCCCTTCTGCAATTTGTCTCTTGTCCTCATGGCCGACCATCCCAAAAGTCCAATCAAATTCTTTGTTCAAAATCAATGAAGTTCTCTCCCTGATCATCAAGATCCTCTTGTTTGTTCCTCAACGAGTCGTTGAAGACCTCTGGGTAGTGAATATGTACACTCACATTGCACTCATATTTGATTTATAAAGATCTTGAAGTTGTTGCTCGAGCTCTAAAGACCTCATCTCCAACCATCATGCATCGTTAGCTTCTTGAAGATGGATACCATTCATGTATATCTTTTGACTTTGAGATGTAGATTCGTTGTGTATTATTCGCGACTAAACTTTATATAGTTGTATGACATGGATATGCAGTGTATTTGATTGGAAACCATAATTTATTTCGTCTCGAGCATGGGTATTCCCACCTCGGTGAGACAATTGTTATTTTGTAGATGGCAGGTCCTCCCGAACTCTGGTCTCAGGCTCACTCGCTTCGTACGTTGATAAAGATTTGTAATTTATTTTGGCCATAAGATGCTCTTCTGACCTCACACATTAGGGGGAATCTATTATAACCCTAATTTGCACCCAACATGCATACCTAGCACTATGCCATCTTACTTACTATTTTTTCCAAGCCAATACTGAATAACTCTTCTTAAAAACCAAATTTTTGAAGATGTACGCACCCTGCAGCACTACTTCCCACGTATGTACGCTAGCTGCAGCACTACTACCCGCGTAGATATGCTAGATGCACTATTACAACCCGCGTATACCCACAAAAGATGCAAAAAATAAAAATTTGCAAGGGAATACAAGATTTTGGGTAGTTTCCTAAACAATTGACTGCCCATAGCCCGCCACCCAACCAGATAACTATCTTTTTGGCATATAAAAGAAGGTGTTGGGGTCCCATTCTAAGGAGAAGCATGAAAGCAGTGAAACTCTACCCATTTCCTAATCCCCCCTTTCCCCAAGAATTTGCAGCCACCTTGTGAGTTTGAGCCAGAATTTACCATTCTTGCCCTTTTTCCTCATCCATAAGCCTATGCCTATTCTCTAGAGAGAAGTGTGAGAAAAGAAGGATATGTGGAAGCAGTCGAAGCTTGGTGAAGAGGATCCCAGGACCAAGTTCAAGGAGCATTCGTCAATCTCGTTTTGTAAGTGACATTATGAGATTAATGTAAAGAAGTACTTTTTCCGTCCCGCCATATGATGTGTTTAATTTGTATGATTGATTTACATTTTGTTATGAAATCTAACCCGTTAATCCATATATAGAATGCTTGTTCATAGTTTCTTGTTTGTATTTTGGTGAATGCAAGTTAGCCTTGGGAGGAGATTTGCAGTCGAGAAATGACCGAATACATTGGGATCGACACCGGATGCGGAGTTCAAGGTAAGACTACCGGATCCCTATACTTTGTACTTTATATATGAATGTGGGGTGTTGACAAGATAGTGGTTAAGAGTAGGAAGATTTATACGGTTAGCTCTTCCTACACTTTAGAACCCTAGTGTAGTCCATCGGGGGGTTTTCCCACTATAGCATCAATAGATGTGATGCTAGTGGCTGGAAGGTTATCATACCATCTTCTAGCATTTCCATGCAGAGTGGCAGAGAAGAGTTTCATTACCAATTATTTAGCATCATCACTGATAGGGTGAAGTTGAAAGAAAGCCCAAAAATTACTCATGTGATAGTCGGGTCTTTCCCCATCACTACTAGTGAATATAGTGAGCCATTTTTCATACTTCGAGGGAATTTGTCTAGGGTATCCAAGATTTTACTCATGTCTAAAGGCTTGTAGTTTCTCGGATCCCATTGAGAATTCATTGTTGGCTTCGTCATTAGTGGAGTTTTCATATAATTTTCTTGAAATTATCAAATAAATAAGGGAATCCCCCTTAGTGGAGTCACCAGGTAAGATTTGTAAGATAAGGACTCTTGAGGAAAGGCTTACCAAAAAGTGTCGTCTTGAGGAGAATTGACTCAGTCTTCCCTGACAACGGCGCCAAAATTTTATCGCACAGTTTGTAGTTAAGGTAAAAGACTGATGAAAGGAAGGAAAACTAGTGTAACTGAGACTATCCCACCACTGTCACCTCAATGAGACATCTCTTTTTGTTTAGGGAGGTAAGGCCCAGGGGAGACATCCCCAATGACCTGGGGTTTTGAGAAGGCAAGGGCTTAAAAGGATAAGTGATAATTTCCCCCTCACAAGTCACCACCGATTAGAAAGTCTCGGCTAATCAACCAATGAAGATGAGTAATAACCAAAAGGTGTACTTGTCCGAGACAAAGCAACAAAAAACTATGCATATGCAAAATCACTTGCTAGTTAGTACTTCATATAATGAAAGACTCTCCGATAATGAGAAATTGAGCAATAATATTGATGAAGTAAATCAATGTTTATACAATAGCAAATGATTACACAATATCACTTCACAGTGAATGCTAAACAAACTTTGCAATGATGAATAACAATCAATGTAACAATACTAGGAGCAATGCTTTATCTAGTCTTTCAATTGCTTTAATGACACAATAAATGCTGCATAGAGATGTTTATAGCATGAATAGATGACAACAACAATAGGGTTAGTGATTGTTAGTCTAGGCTAGGGTTAGAAGGATTAGTAGTTGTTCAAAGTATTTGGTTGTTTGAAGTTGTGATCAAGCCACTCAAGAAATAAGGTCTTAGATCAGTGCATTCATAGGGAAAATGGAGTCAAAAGGTAGCGAAAAATGTTGAGGAAGAAAAATGATAATGATATGGCTAAAGAAAAGAGGGTTAGATGTTGAAGTGTTTCTAAATCAAGGCCTCAACAATGAAACCCTAGGGGAGAAAGGCTCACTAAGGTGTAGAAATCTTAGGCCTTAGTGCTTTCTCTTCCTTCTTTAGCTTATTAACAAGATAAAAACAACTAGCATAGGTAAGGCTAAAGACAAGAGAGTATGATGATGAAGTGTCACTAAGGCAAGGCTTGATCAATCAAACCCTAGGGGAAAACGAATCACTAAGGTGTACAAACCCTAGGCCTTAGTGCGTTTTCCTCCTTCTTTAGCTCAATAACAAGAACAAAATGGCTAGCTTGAAGAGAAAAGGTAGAGTGTTGCTATGGAAAGGCTCTATCATGTCTTCAATAGGTAAAAATGGCTAATTGGCATAATGTAATGGGGACATGAAGTAAGGACACCAACATGTGCTTACTCCCTAGGGATTAATTCAAAAATTCCATTAACAAAATGTAAGTAAAAGACTATAACCATCAAAATAAAGGAAAGATTGCAGAAATTCACTCACATTTACCAAGTGTTATCAAGCCAACCCCTAGTTGTAAACCTTCCAAGAAGAAAAATGCAAAAAATTGCTAGGATAAGCCTTCCTTCAATAGGTGCACCAAAATTTAAGCCAATAGCCCTAAGAGGACCGAAAATTTCAGACCTCACCAAGTGGTGAGTGAAAGATGATGAAAATTAGAGAGTTTTACCTCTCTATTTATACAATAGCAAGTGACCTTAATTTAATTTAGGTCACCTAAAGGCCGACAAGGCCAAAATACACAATAATATTTTTTAACAATAAATGTCATAAATTAAAACCCTAATAAAGAAAAGGTGAGACAAAATCCCCTTTCTAGGGTGACGTTAGCCCTTTTTAGGGCAGCATAGGCCTCTTGGAGCAAAACGTTATCCCTCCTTGGGCCTCTCCAAGCTGCCACACATGCCACACTGCCATAACTGCCTCCCCAAAATGTCCACAATGATGGATGACATCATGGGCATGATGGGTGATGTCATGGGCCTTCCAAGGCCAACGCCCCAGTGGATAGGGCACAACCCCCCTAAGTAAGGCTCTGCCAGGGTGCCTTTTTGGAAGGTCATCCTCTTCTTCAGTGTAAACCCCTCTATCTTGTCTCTACCCCCTGCTGGGGTCTCAACATCCATCTGGTGGGATCTTCAACCCCATGGAGGTCCGAACTAATCATATCCCCATGTGTACCTATCCAATATGGTACATGTTCATCGGGTATGATCCTGCAAATCAACAGATACGCCCTCCATGGGATCATAAGTCACAAGGATCATAGCAATGGTAATCACATCCAATCATCAATTTTATTAAACACGTGCATAAAACCCCTTTTACCCAGTCAAGTTCTCATAGACATTATACAAATTTGAAATGAAAGTTTGGAGGAAGTGACAAGGCATCCTATTGGGCTAGTGTCCACTGAAAAAGGGATGTTTCTGGAAGAGATAAAATCCAATTCATGTTAATGGGTGAGGTGGATAAGGGATGTCCTGACAAGGGGTGTAGTGATAGCAGGGAAATGCAAGTCTTACCTGTGGGTGACTTTGTAGAAGGCAAGTTGCACCTATCCTGGATGCGAATGTTTCCAAGCCCATTCATGCTCTTTATTATTTATTCTTTATTGTTTTTTATTCCAATAAGCTAATCAGGGGACATTTCCTTGGCGTGGTGACCAGTGGTGGTAATGTCACCCACAAGCACTCTCACGGAAATGGGAAGGTTCGCTCGTAATGAGACCCCCTTTCTCTTGGCAATGAAACCAAGAGCCACTACCCTTACGTGGTAACCAACTGCTAGTGGTGTCATACTGATAGGTTCCCATGGACCTAATAGGTTGGCTTGTGATGAGACCCCCTATCCTTTGACTAGGTCTTGTTTTATTATTTTTATGGGTCCCTCTTGTTTCTTGCTGAGAATATTTTTACTGCTTTCTCTAGGATCCCTGGGCGAAGCATCTCAAGGTTTAATTTTTAGGATTTTATCTTTTTCTAAGTGATTTTACCTTCTGGGCCTTTAGCCCCTTCTTCCCATAAGGCAAGGTGCAACCCTTAAATGATTGGCCAACCCAATTCTCAAACCAATGAAATTGGATGGATGAGTGGGATGCAAAATGGAAAGTGGTAAGTATGATGGGAGCAGATGGTGACTTTTCATGGATCCCTCAAGTGGAAAATCAAAACCTATGGGCACATGCTTACTAGGGAATCTTATCATTCCCCCAAGACATGGTCAAGTGGATAAGTATAATATCCAAACACCTGTTAGAAACAAAAAGAACTAGATGCACATATTCAAAGGTTTTGAGGATCAGAGTGACACATACCATGATACCCAAACTCATTACCTCATGGAAGAAGAACCATCTCAGATACAGGAACAAGCCGAGGTGATGGACGTTGCTACTGCTGACAAAGTGGAGGCGTTGAAAGGAAGAAAATGTGGGCCCTTCAAGGCCATGCTCAAGTCGATATGGCTCTCGGTACTCCATGTCTAGGACCTCTGGGCCTCAAGACATAATATCCTTAGTTATCCCTAAAATTGGGGGATAACAATACCAAAGAAAAAATGTCCAAAGTCCTGTATATAAGACCAAAAACACTTACCTAGAAATTAAAAAGTCCAATATAGAAACCTTTGATAAAGACAAGTATTATGGAATACAGAACTTGAAAACAAGAAACCTTAAAAATACAATATGTACAAAGGACCGCACAACCTTGTGGGTTATGCACAATAGTTCTCCAAGAAGAGCCCTGATCCAGGTGGATATTGGTGGCCATCCACCTATTCCAACTTCCAATTGGCTCATCTTATCAGTTTTCAGTTCATCACGTTTCTCTGTAATGGGGACAATTATTTGTAATTGTGGGTTCTTCCCTTACGGGGCTATCCTGAAGACCTACACAACATCTAGGTGGATATTGGTGGCTTCCCATCTATTCCAACTAGCTTATTTTGGAATTGTTCATGTCATCACATCTTTCTATACTTCCAAGGCCTTTTGGGGGCTCTAAACAACGTTTTCTTGGCTTTCCATTGTCAATCTGTAGACGGAGTTAGAGTTTGATGACATAATGCAGAGTTCTTAGAAAGACCTTTCCAAAGAGATATCACGCGCCTAAAACAAAGATCTTATGCAAAAGTTACGATCTTGGGAAGTTGATGTACTAACTTACCCCAATGGGGCCCACATGACTTTTGGTGTTTCATCCCCTAGGGTTAGGTTTTTGGATGTTTAGGGTTTTGACATTCATGTTTATCATAAAAACGCCTCCAGATCCTCATTGTAATCATATTCTTGTTAATAAGCATAGCCGTAACATCTCTTCTCAGAGATAAAGCTGCCACCATTCTAGCGAGTCTTGCACTCTGTATTTTTATAGTCTCTATACAATTCTTTCATTAATAGAAATAATGTATTGTTGTATCTCTCTGTTTCTGACAATTTTCATAAGTATTTCATTGTAATATCTCTTCTTTTTTTTCATTCCGAAAATAATCTAGATCACACAATGACCATATGACTATGGCATAAGTGTACTAAGATCAATGTCCTAGAACCCCATGCCAAGAAAATGAGAAAAAATCCACCGGTTCTCTTTATAGAAGAGTGCCTCCCACAACATAGGTGGAATTAACATTACATTAATTAATGGCAAGGAAAGTACTGGATTCAATCATCTATTAATTAAAAACATGTGCATGTGCCTAATCATGGTCAACAACATGTGTGTGTGTGTACCATTTGTGGAATACTAGGTGTCCAATGTGTGATTAGAGTGGATCCATAATTTTCATTTATATTTACAATGCAATACAAATAAAGGCACTACCTTTTGATAATTTTCACTATGGCTCATTCTAATGAAAAATATATGCAATAACTAAAATAAACATATAAAAAATGATCTAAAATGAAATACCAATGCCGCAATACCATTTGTTGGGCACAAAATCTAAACTAGTGCAATAAATCCTTATGGCCCCCTCTCATTGCCTAATGACCAATCCCTCGAGGTCCAATTTCTCATGCTTACATGTTATGTCTACTTTGAATTTATTAATTGATAGTCACCTCTTACATTCTCATCCTCTTAATATTGATGTTCC
>JZKD02S0418424.1:46527-94399 GCA_000966675.3 Picea glauca | reverse complement strand
ATTGACAAGTAACAACATGTCATTGCCTACTATTGGAATAGAAAATAGGATGGCAGGTCAAGAGATTAAAGGGATCTACCCAAGGATAATGACCTTGTTACATCTACCTAGTGATTGGAAAAAGTAGTGATCATTGAAAACTATGGAAAGTTACAATGTGGGATGGGAATTGTAGAAACGAACATTTGCATTGCTTTGTTATCATTGGTCCCTAAGCTATCCTACCTACTACATGCATAAATGGAAGATACGATCTTTAACTTCTTAGATCCCGTTGATTTAGTCAATGCATGTGTGAGTGTAATCAAACCCTTTTTTATTAAAAATTAAGGGAACTTTAAAGATGATTTTAATTAGTTACCTATAATTATTTTTCCTTAGTTGTAAGTGAGTTATTGATTACTAAACAAACTGAATATCCACAAGAAATCACTAAAGAAAAATGAAGTGTATATAATGAGTTATGGTATCCATACTCCCTTAGAGAATCAAGGTGATGGACTTTGGCAAGTTTCTCTTGTGAGGCCTTGGTTGGAGGTGGTATGAAAGTGGATTCCTATAGTTAAAGCTCCTTGACCAATAGGAGTATGATGTGGGGATCGATATGTGGAGCTTACACTTATGGGAAAAAGTGACGTGGATAGCAAAGGACAAAGGATGTTGAGTGATCAAGCACATTCTCCAAAGGGTCATGAGTCGAACATGACAATTCTCGCAAGGGGTGAAGAAGTGAAATGGAAAGTGAAACTAATTGGTGCTAGTCAAAACCTTGGTGGTCAACTAGTGAACCTAATGGGAATTAGGAGATTCTCCAAGATTAATAATGAAACCAAACTTAAAGAGGATTAAATCACCAATAGGAGGATGGACTTGATAACTCAATGAAAATGACTCACACAACCTTAGATGATTTATATACGATGATTGGAGATCATGAATTTATCCATGACTTGGTCATGATTTATTGATAATCCTAATGTGGCCTTAGTGCAAGGGGCATATATAAGTTGAGGAGGAGAGCCACATGGATAAAAAGGATGACACCCATCCATGAAAAGATACACCTTACTCATCAAGTTCAGACACCTCATTCCTAAAATAGGATACCTATTTTATATAACACAATTAACTGGGAGGTAGTTGGAAAACAAATTAAGTTAATCAAGAACCAAGTAGTGATCTCATGTCATTACCACATTTGAACATTAATTTATAGTTTTATGGTTTTATACAACAAGTTATGAATAGTTTTGGGTGATATGGCATAGTACAATACTATATTGTAGCATTGGGTAAAATCCATGGTGTCCAATAGGTGTAGGTCATGGTATAGAGAAAAATAGGATGACAACCATGTAGAATTAAAATAATCTCACAACCAAGGTCATGTGGAAAAACTAAGGGGGTTTTGGGATGAAAGGGTGAAAAATGGGTGCAAAAGAGGAGATATTTCTACAACAAATTCTAGGAATCATGTGACTTGGGAAGTGATTGCAAGCATGGAATGTGAAGGAAATATGCTTAGACAAAGACCCTCAAGGTTGGAAAAGATGAAGACCCAAGGTAGGGAACCAAAAATTTGATGTTTACAAAAAGGGAACATCAATATTAGGAGGATGAGAATGTAAGAGGTGACTATCAATTAATAAATTCAAAGTAGACATAACATGTAAGCATGAGAAAATGGACCTCGAGGGATTGGTCATTAGGCAATGAGAGGGGGCCATAAGGATTTATTGCACTAGTGTAGATTTTATGCCCAACAAATGGTATTGCGGCATTGGTATTTCATTTTAGATCATTTTTTATATGTTTATTTTAGTTATTGCATATATTTTTCATTAGAATGAGCCATAGTGAAAATTATCAAAAGGTAGTGCCTTTATTTGTATTGCATTGTAAATATAAATGAAAATTATGGATCCACTCTAATCACACATTGGACACCTAGTATTCCACAAATGGTACACACACACACATGTTGTTGACCATGATTAGGCACATGCACATGTTTTTAATTAATAGATGATTGAATCCAGTACTTTCCTTGCCATTAATTAATGTAATGTTAATTCCACCTATGTTGTGGGAGGCACTCTTCTATAAAGAGAATCGATGGATTTTTTCTCATCTTCTTGGCATGGGGTTCTAGGACATTGATCTTAGTAAACTTATGCCATAGTCATATGGTCATTATGTGATCTGGATTATTTTCGGAACGAAATGAAAGAAGAGATATTACAATGAAATACTTATGAAAATTGTCAGAAACAAAGAGATACAACAATACATTATTTCTATTAATGAAAGAATTGTACAGAGGCTGTAAAAATACGGAGTGAAAGACTCGCTAGAATGGTGGCAGCTTTATCTCTGAGAAGAGATGTTACGGCTACGCTTATTAACAAGAATATGATTACAATGAGGCTCTGAAGGCGTTTTTATGATAAACATGAATGTCAAAACCCTAAACATCCAAAAACCTAACCCTAGAGGATGAAACACCAAAATTCATGTGGGTCCCATTGGGGTAAGTTAGTACATCAACTTCTCGAGATCGTAAATTTTACATAAGATATTTGTTTTAGGCGTGTGATAGCTCTTTGGAAATGTCTTTCTGAGAACTCCGCAATATGTCGTTAAACTATGACTCTGTCTATAGATTGACTATGGAAAGCCAAGAAAACGTTGTTTAGAGCCCCAAAAAGGCCTTGGAAGTACAGAAAGATGTGCTGACATGAAAAATTCCAAAATAAGCCAGTTGGAATAGATGGGAGGCCATCAATATCCACCTAGATGTTGTGTAGGTATTCAGGATAGCCCCGTAAGGGAAGAACCCACAATTACAAATAATTTTTCCCCATTACAGAGAAACGTGATGAACTGAAAACTGACAATATGAGCCAGTTGGAAGTTGGAAAAGGTGGATGGCCACCAATATCCACCTGGATCAGGGCTCTTCTTGGAGAACTATTGTGCATAAGCCACAAGGTTGTGCGATCCTTTGTACATATTGTATTTTTAAGGTTTCTTGTTTTCAAGTTCTGTATTCCATAATACTTGTCTTTATCATAAATTTCTATATTGGACTTATTAATTTATAGGTAAGTGTTTTTGGTCTTATATATAGGACTTTGGACATTTTTTCTTTGGTACTATTATCCCCCAATTTTAGGGATAACTAAGGAGATTATGTCTCGAGGCCCAGAGGTCCTAGACATGGAGTACCAAGAGCCATATCGACTTGAGCATGGCCCTGAAGGGCCCATATTTTCTTCCTTTCAACGCCTCCACTTTGTCAGCAGTAGCAACATCCATCACCTCGGCTTGTTCTTGTATCTGAGATGGTTCTTGCTCCATCAGGTAATGAGTCTGGGTATCATGGTATGTGTCACTCTAATCCTCAAAACCTTTGAATATGTGCATCTAGTTCTTTTTGTTTCTAGCGGGTGTTTGGATCTTATACTTATCCACTTGGCCATGTCTTGGGGGAATGGCAGGATGCCCTAGTAAGCCTGTGCCCATAGGTTTTGAGTTTCCACTTGGGGGATCCATGAAAAGTCACCATCTGCTCCAATCATACTTACCACTTTCCATTTTTCTTCTCACTCATCCATCCAATTTCATTGGTCTGAGAATTGGGTTGGCCAATCATTTATGGGTTGCACTTTGCCTTCTGGGAAGAAGGGGCTAAAGGCCTAGACGGTAATATAACCTGGAAAAGGATAAAATCCTAAAAATAAAACCTCGAGATGCTTCACCCAAGGATCCCCGAGAAAACAGTAAAAATATTCTCAGCAAGAAACAAGAGGGACCCATAAAAATAATAAAACAAGACCTAGTCAAAGGATAGAGAGTCTCATCACAAGACAGCCTATTAGGTCCATGTGAAACTATCAGTATGACACTACTAGTAGCTGGTTACCACGCCAGGGTAGTGGCTCTTGGTTTCATTGCCAAGAGAAAGGGGGTCTCATCACGAGCCAACCTTCCCATTTCCGTGAAAGTGCTTATGGGTAACATTGCCACCACTGGTCACCACACCAGGGCAATGTCCCCTAGTTAGCTTATTGGAATAAAAAACAATAAATAATAAATAATAAAAGGCATGAATGGGCTTGGAAACATTTGCATCCAAGATAGGTGCAGCTCGCCTTCTACAAAGTCACCCACAGGTAAGACTTGCATTTCCTTGCTATCACTACACCCCTTGTCAGGACATCCCTTATCCACCTCACCCATTGACATGAATTGGATTTTATCTCTTCTAGAAACATCCCCTTTTCAGTGGAAACTAGCCCAATAGGGTGCCCTGTCAATTCCTCCAAACTTGCATTGCATATTTGTATAATGTCTTTGAGCACTTGACTAGGTAAAAGGGGTTTTATGCACGTGTTTAATAAAATTGATGATTGGATTAGATTACCATTGCTATGATCCATGTGACTTATGATCCCATGGAGGGCATATCTGTTGATGTGCATGATTATACCCGACGAACATGTACCATATTGGACAGGTACACATGGGGATATGATTAGTTCAGACCTCCATGGGGTTGAAAATCCCACCAGATGGATGTTGAGACCCCAGCAGGGGGCAGAGACAAGACAAAGGGGTTTTCACCGAAGAAGAGGATGACCTTCCACAAAGGAACCTTGGCAGAGCCTTACCTAGGGGGGTTGTGCCCTATCCACTGGGGCGTTGGCCTTGGAAGGCCCATGACATCACCCATCATGCCCATGATGTCATCCATCATTGTGGACATTTTGGGGAGGCAGTTATGGCAGTGTGGCATGTGTGGCAGCTTGGAGAGGCCCAAGGAGGGATAACGTTTTGCTCTAGGAGGCCTATGCTGCCCTAAAAAGGGCTAACGTCACCCTAGAAAGGGGATTGTGTCTCACATTTTCTTTATTAGGGTTTTAATTTATGACATTTATTGTAAAACAATATTATTGTGTATTTTGGCCTTGTCGGCCTTTAGGTGACCTAAATTAAATTAAGGTTACTTGCTATTGTATAAATAGAGAGATAAAACTCTCTAACTTTCATCATCTTTCACTCACCACTTGGTGAGGTCTGAAATTTTCGATCCTCTTAGGGTTATTGGCTTAAATTGTGGCGCACCTGTTGAAGGAAGGCTTATCTTAGCAATTTTTGGAATTTTTCTTCTTGGAAGGTTTACAACTAGGGGTTGGCTTGATACACTTGGTAAATGTGAGTGAATTTTTGCAATCTTTCCTTTATTTTGATGGTTATAGTCTTTTACTTACATTTTGTTAATGGAATTTTTGAATTAATCCCTAGGGAGTAAGCACATGTTGGTGTCCTTGCTTCATGTCCCCATTATATTATTCCAATTAGCCATTTTTACCTATTGAAGACATGATAGATCCTTTCCATAGAAAGACTCTACCCTTTCTCTTCAAGCTAGCCATTTTGTTCTTTTCATTGAGCTAAAGAAGGAGGAAAATGCACTAAGGCCTGGGGTTTGTACACCTTAGTGAGTTGTTTTCCCCTAGGGTTTGATTGATGAACCCTTGCCTTAGTGACACTTCATCATCATACTCTCTTGTCTTTAGCCTTACCTATGCTAGTTTTTTTTATCTTGTTAATGAGATAAAGAAGAAAGAGAAAGCACTAAGGCCTAGGATTTCTACACCTTAGTGAGCCTTTCTCCCCTAGGGTTTCATTGTTGAGGCCTTGATTTAGAAACACTTCAACATCTAGCCCTCTTGACTTTAGCCATATCATTATCATTTTTCTTCCTCAACATTTGTCGCTACCTTTTGACTCCATTTTCCATATGAATGCACTGATCTAAGACCTTATTTCTTGAGTGTCTTGATCACAACTTCAAACAACCAAACTTTGAACAACTACTAATCCTTATAACCCTAGCCTAGACTAACAATCATTAACCCTATTGTTGTTGTCATCTATTCATGCTATAAACATTTCTATGCACCATTTATTGTGCCATTAAATCAATTGAAAGACTAGATAAAGCGTTGCTCCTAGTATTGTTACATTGATTGCTATTCATCATTGCAAAGTTTGTTTAGCATTCACTGTGAAGCGATATTGTGTAATCATTTGCTATTTTATAAACATTGATTTACTTCATCAATATTATTGCTCAATTTATTATTATCGAAGAGTCTTTCATTATATGAAGTACTAACCAGCAAGTGATCTTGCATATGCATAGTTTCTTTGTTGCTTTGTCTCAGACAGGTACACCTTTTGGTTATTATTCATCTTCATTGGTTGATTAGCCGAGACTTTATAATCGGTGGTGACTTGTGAGGGGGAAATTATCACTTATCCTTTTAATCCCTTGCCTTCTCAAAACCCCAAGTCACTGGGGATGTCTGCCCTGGGCCTTACCTCCCTAAACAACAAGAGATATCCCATTGAGGTGACAGTGGTGGGATAGTCTCAGTTACACCAGTTTGCCTTCCTTTCATCCGTCTTTTACCTTAACTACAAACTGTGCAATAAAATCTTGGCACCATTTTCGGGGAAGACTGAGTCAATTCTCCTCAAGATGACACTTTTCGGTAAGCCTTTCCTCAAGAGTCCTTATATTACAAAGCTTACCTAGTGACTCCACTAAGGGGGATTCCCTTATTTCTTTGATAATTTTAAGAAAATTATATGGAAACTCCACTAATGACGAAGCCAACTATGAATTCTCAATGGGATCCGGGAAACTACAAGCCTTTAGACATGAGTAAAATCTTGGATACCCTAGACAAATTCTCCCGAAGTATGAAAAATGGCTCCCTAGATTCACTGGTAGTGATGGGGAAAAACCCGACTATCACATGAGCAATTTTTGGGCTTTCTTTCAACTTCACCCTATCAGTGATGATGCTGAAGAATTGGTAATGAAACTCTTCTCTGCCACTCTGCATGGAAATGCTAGAAGATGGTATGATAACCTTCCAGCCGCTAGCATCACATCTATGGATGCTATAGTGGGAAAACCCCCCTACGAACTACACTAGGGTTCTAAAGTGTAGGAAGAGCTAACTGTCTAAAGTTTCCTACTCTTAACCACTATCTTGTAAACACCCCACATTCATATATAAAGTACAAAGTATAGGGATCCGGTAGTCTTACCTTGAACTCCACATCCGATGTCGATCCCAATGCGTTCGGTCATTTCTCAACTGCAAATCTCCTCCCAAGGCTAACTTGCATTCACCAAAATACAAACAAGAAACTGTGAACAAGCATTCTATATATGGATTAATGGGTTAGATTTCATAAAAAAATGTAAATCAATCATACAAATTAAACACATCATATGGCGGGACAGAAAAAGTACTTCTTTATATTAATCTCATAATGTCACTTACAAAATGAGATCGACGACTGCTCCTCTAACTTCATCCTGGGATCCTCTTCACCAAGCTCCGACTACTTCCACATATCCTTCTTCTCTCACACTTCTCTCTATAGAATAGGCATAGGCTTATGGATGAGGAAAAAGGGCAAGAATGGGAAATTATGGCTCAAACTCACAATGTGGCTACAAATTCTTGGGGCAAGGGGGGATTAGGAAATGGGCAGAGTTTCACTTCTTTCATGCTTCTCCTTAGAATGGGACCCCAACACATTCTTTTATATGCCAAAAATATAGTTATTCGATTGGGTGACGGGCTATGGGCGGTCAATTGGTTAGGAAACTACCCAAAATCTTGTATTCCCTTGCAAATTTTTATTTTTTGCAAATTTTGTGGTTATACGTGGGCTGTAATAGTGCATCTAGTGTACGTACATGGGCAGTAGTGGTGCAACTAGCGTACATACGCGGGCAGTAGTGGTGCAAGGCATGTACATCTTCAAAAAATTGGTTTTTAAGAAGAGTTATTCAGTATTGGCTTGGAAAAAATAGTAAGTAAGATGGCCTATTGCTAGGTATGCATGTTGGGTGAAAACTAGGGTTATAATAGATTCCCCCTAATGTGTGAGGTCAGAAGAGAATCTGATGGCCGAAATACATTACAAATCTTTACCAACGTACGAAGCGAGTGAGCCTGAGACCAGAGTTCGGGAAGTGCCATCTACAAAATAACAATTGTCTCATCGAGGTGGGAATACCCATGCTCGGGATGAAATAAATTATGGTTTCCAATCAAATACACTACATATCCATGTCATATAACTATATAAAGTGTAGTCGCGAACAATACACAACGGATCTGCATCTCAAAGTCAAAAGATATGCATTAATGGTATCCATCTTCAAGAAGATAACAACGCATGATGGCTGGAGATGAGGTCTTCAGAGCTTGAGCAACAACTTCAAGATATTTATAAATCGAATAGGAGTGCAATGTGAGTGTACATCTTCACTACCCAGAGGTCTTCGAGGACTCGTCGGGGAACAAACAAGAGGATCTCGGTGATCAAGGAGAGAAATTCATTGATTTTGAACAAAGACTTTGATTGGACTTTCGGGATGGTCGACCATGAGGACAAGAGACAAATTGCAGAAGCGTCGAATCGAATTGGGTAAAACTTCCCTTGGAAATTAGTAGGATGAAAGATGAGATTCAGGTAGCATGGCATTGACATAAGTTCACGATGCAAGAGGCAACACAAACTCTCCATATGTTTGGAATAATAACCAAACGGAGGAGGACACAACTCTATGTTACGAGAACAGCTCCCTAAGGTCATATTAAATCTCAGATCTTGACGAACAAACAGAAGGATGTGATTTGTCCAAGGGCGACTCATTGTGCTTCCATACAAAGAAAATACTTTTCCCATTCTCTGTTTGGGGTATATTTGATTTTTTTTGTCTTTTTCAATAGTTTGAAAGCTTGAAAAAGAATAAAAGAATGCTACCTTACAAAGGAGGAACAAGTGTTACAAACATACTAGTTCCAAGGGCAAGGAACACACTGATGCTCAGAGAAATGAAACATGTGCAGGAAAAGTACACTCGAGAAAATTCCTCCATGGGTCAAGGTGTCAAGATGCAGAGGCAAAGTGCTACAAGGCTTGCGTATAATCCATGCTTCAAAGGTTCAGTTGAGAGCCACATGGAGCCGACATTAGGACAAAGACATAGGAATGCAAATGTGATTAACAGGACACAATGATAAAGTCCTTCAATGTAATATTAAACGATCCCAAAGAAGGTAATCTCGGTGGTTTTTCATTTTTAGAGAGTCTGAAAAAACACAAAAGAAGACTCCACTGGGGTACCTTTTTCGAAGATAGTCTAGTCAATTTGAAAAAGGGATAAATTAGCACCGAAAAGACGTCTATTCAAAACCATTTTAATGAGTGTGATAAAGAAAATATCACTCGGTAATCTTTTCAATTTTAAGGAGTTTTTAAAGAGCTTAACTATGGACTCGCTACCTTTTTCTAGATTTAGTCTCCTTAGCCCAAAAAAGGTGAAATTTACTGAGGAGAACTCTCTCGGTGAGACGAATCTCCCGAGGTGTACCTTTTTCCTCCTTAATCTACAGGCTAGAAAAGGGGTAAACTCATGCCAGTAGATGTTTTTCTGAACCTATTAACAAGTGTGAAAGAATAAGGTCACTTGGAGATCTTTTCAATTTTAAGGAGTCTGAAATGAGCTTAAATATGGACTCCGTAATGGATGTTCTTCTGGACCGATTTAACGAGTGTGAAGAAACAAGTTCACTCGAAGATCTTTTCACTTTTAGGGAGTCTGAAAAGAGATTAACTATGGACTCTATGGGGGTTCCTTTTTCATAATTTTAGTCCCTCAGGCCTGAAAAAGGGTTAAACTTATACCTAAGAATACTCTTCTAGCGAATAGAAGTTCCAAAAGTATACCTTTGTTCATACAATTGACCATCCGGACCGAAAAGGGGGTAAACTACCATTGGATAGAAGTGCCTTCAAATTTTATTTTGGGTAGCATGAAGGGCAACAATATTGCTCAACAATATTTTCATGTTTAGAGGATCTGAAAAGGGCTTAAAAGAAGACCCGTTTATTTTTTGGGAGTCCCGAGGGTGAGGCTAAGAGAGATCATATATCAGACATGTGAAGGCTCAAACTCATAATCAAGACAAGACTAAAAGGACCCCCGAGCCTATAGTCATTGGCGATGGCATGGACACCAAAATGCAACTAGGATCTACCTAGGGAATCCATGTGAGGGTAGGCTCTACCACTGAATTACGACACTTCTAGAGAAGCAATGACGGTTCCATGTCACAATTTGGTGGGGTCGATCCTATGGTAAAGCGAAAAAGATAACGAGGTGAAACAAGTGGAGGTGGAATCCTAACTTAAATGCACAAAGTTGGAAAAAATGAATTTTCACCAAAGGACCATAAACGTGCCCCAACTCCCAAAAAGTTCTTCGAACCAAAAGTAAAGTGTATCGTAACATCCAATGAGAAATTCAAGAACCATTTTACATGATTTTCAAGCCAGAAAAAACGACAATAGGGGTCAAAAAATGAAAAAAAGAGCCAAAAAGGTCTATAAATAGAGGCCGACAACTCATTATCACCATTGAAAATTGAGAATTGACCAAAAATCCAAAAACACCCCTTTGTGAAAGAAGTTGATTCCGAGAGCTTCAGTGGATGAAACAAACTTCTGCTTGGACCAAGTAAGTGCAATCTTGTCCCTCTTGCATTCTCAATTTTCCTTTTGTCATTTTTTTTTTTGGAGGGGCGCACACCTTTAAAAAGGTTAGCCCTGCATGTACGCGGGTTGTCCAAGCACAACTCACATATGCATTGTCCCCAATACAGCCCACGTACATCCTCCAACATATGAAAATTTTGAAAAAGCATCATTTGACTCTCCTTTGAACTTGTCAGTTTTTAGGATGTATGTCCATTGGAGAGAGAGAGAACGTGAGGAGATTGATTCAATGGTCGAGGAAGACCCTGTTGTTGTCGTCGCATTAAAACAATGTGGGTTGTGGAAATTATTTCAGTGTCCACTCATGCGGGCACAACCCAGGCTGTTGAATGCTTTGGTGGATTATTGACAACTAGATGCAGAGGCTTTCATTCTCAAGGGATATTCGTTGACTCCAACGACTGAAGATATTTACTTTCTAACTAGCCTCTCGAGGAGAGGGGAACCAATCAACCTTCATGATTTCCCTCTGGGCCTCACAACATTTCTAAGTTGATCGAACTACACTGTGAGGTCGGAACAGATAAGGTGGTTTCTCAGGTATCGATCCACAAAATCACCAACCTATCACTGAAAGTGATAGTTTTACTTATTGGGCGGATCACTGGATCCGCAGATTTACATTAGGCATCCTCTCCCTCTTCATTTTTTTCTTCCTCCCTCCTCTTCTTTTTCTCCCACCTTCCTCTCCCTGATCCTATTTTTCTTCATTCCTCCTCTTATTTTTCTTCTCCCTTCCAATCCTCACCCTCTTCCTTTTCCTCTTTTTCTTATACCTCATCCTTCTCTTCCTTTTCTCTTCATCTCCTACTCTCCCTCTACTAGGGTAATATAAGTATCTAACACTATTTCTAGTGTAATTATTTCAACTACATCGATATGTTAACATTTTTTTTTCAATTTCCAAACTTTTTGCCCAAAATGTTTCATAGAAATTACAATTGGAAAATAATTATTTTTTTATGATTTCAAATTTTATATTAAAAGGGTAAAATAAAAATGTATTCCATTTATGGAAAAAGAAATCTATATTAACAATTTTTAAAATAGATACATACTAATTGTAAACAAAAATGTGAGAAGGCCTAAGTGTCTTTGAGATATTTAGGTACCTAGTCATTCCAAGGTCATGATATGAAATCATCAATTGGTTTGAGATACTCTTTGTTGGTTGAGAAGTGATGTTCTAACATGTCCATTGTTATCTCCATATAGCCCAAATTGGTTAATATTTCGTGTTCCATGAAGTCCGACCTCCTCTACATGTTAATTCCTTCTACATAGAAACCTTCAATATTTCCATAATTTTTTAGATAACCTTTCATAAAAAATAAAAAATAAATTATATTTTTTTATTACTGAAAATTTGTTGGAGAAATAAAAGTTAAATACTTTCCCTTGATCT
Source organism: Picea glauca (assembly GCA_000966675.3). Taxonomy (NCBI): domain Eukaryota; kingdom Viridiplantae; phylum Streptophyta; class Pinopsida; order Pinales; family Pinaceae; genus Picea; species Picea glauca. Next base: position 82,335 of record JZKD02S0418424.1, on the reverse strand, counting down.
CAAAATATATTAAGAAATGTCACAAATCCATCCATTATTTTGGTGGAATGGACCGAATAGGAAGTAATTTTAATAGATCCACTACAATTTTCTATCAAACATGTTATGTGGGAAGTAGAACATTAAAGCATGATGTACTCGAATATTAATTGATCATAGAACATACATTTTCCTATACCATTAGTTGTACCAATGTAATAACCTATAGTTTCCTAATTTCTATTAGAGAATTGCCTACCACTATAGTCAAATCAATTTAAATAGTTTTAAATAGGCTTTCCTATTGATTTTCTCATCAAGTAAAACAATAATGTAAGAGATGTAATAATTGGATGTTAACTTGATGGCTTCCTACTCAGAATTCCATTACTCTCCTATTCTATTTGAGTGCATATTTTTTAAGCCCTATACAAATTAGTTTGATGTTAAGTTAAAACCCCTTATGAAGCCCTAGATATTTAATTATTACATTTCTAGTGTTGTATTTGTATGTAGGCTAGAACCCTTCATTGTAACCTTTCGTTATAATTGTACCCTTTGTCTCCTATATATATACCAAGGAGATAAATAGTCTTATGACCATCTCATAGTGTATTGTAAATTGAATATATTGTAATCGAGGTTTCCTCCTCAAAGTGGATTGTTATTCACTAACGTTTTATCATTTTCAAGGTGTTGGTTCATAACATTTGGTATCAGAGCATCGATCATAAGGCTTTCTTCTTCAAACGAGTCATCTTGGCATTTTTTCTATAATTTTTTTTATTGGACGCTTCAAACAGTAAAATTTGGAGGTTAATCAAGAAACATATCCAAGTACTTCCGGTAACATTTCAAGTTATGGTTCATTATACTTTCATAGATATAGCCTATGGAATATAGAGTTTTTGACTCATTCTGAAATTAGTTTTAAATGAGTCACCTTGGGATTTTAAATGAGTCATCTTGGGATTTTTTCTATAATTTTTTTCTCATTAGTTTCCGACATTGAAATTTTTAGGATATTGAGGAAAGATAGTAAATAATAGGTGGTAAAAAATTTAGGATCGAGTTCATTAAATTTTCAAATATATCTCATGTGTAACTTCAAGTTTGTGACTAGTCCTGGAATTAGTCTCAAATGGTCCATCTTTTTATTTTCTCTATAAAAACATTTTGTTGAAGTTTCAAACTCTGAAATTTTCATAATCCTAAGGAGACATAGAGAATTGCCTGTGGAAAAATTTTCGGAACTTGAATAATTATAATTTGTGACATATATCTTGTGGAAGTTAGGGATGAAATTAGTCTTAAAAAAGACATTTTGGTATTTGTGCTATAACTTTTTATAAGTGAAGGTTCAGACTGTGAAATTTTCAAGAGTTTAAAACTCATATCAAAGTACTACAAGCTGAAATTTTAGACTCATAAGGGATCAAATTTCATATATATATATATATATATATATATATATATATATCAGGACAAAGGTTGACCACCTAGACATACTCCAAATTAATGGTTTGAAAGGTACATAACTTACAATTGGCATAACTTTTGACTGGATGATCTATTTTTTATAATTCAAAATTTTTGATAAAAAGGAAAAATAGGAAATAGATGTATCCAAAGGTTCCTCCAAAATTTATTTCACCAACTAAACCTCTAGAAGGTTCAACCATGACTCAAGAAGAAATATAAGAAATATTTCACTAGATTTGAAAGCTGGAAAAGAAGATGGATGGGATGGAAAATAAGATGGATGAGATGGAAAAGAAGATGGATGAAAATTGGGAGCATATGGAAAAGAATATTTTGGAATTGAAAAATTCCATGTCTTCCATGATCTTACATGCTATATATAAGAGACTCCCTAAAAGAGATATCAAAATGCAAGGAAATCGTGAAAACATAGAGGAAATAAATATTAAGTCCAAGAATCATGGTTATTCATCACTTCGAGATCTACATCATTGAGGTTTCAATGAGACACCAAGGAACTACTTCATTTCAAATATCGATATGATGAATTTTGATGGTAAAGATCCTATAACATGGATTTTCCATATGGAGCAATACTTTGATATACACCAAGTGTCAAGCTTACAAGAAGTACCTATTGCATCTTTGTATTTAGAAAATGATCAATTTGTTTTGTATCAATGGATTTATGAAAGAAAAACTAATTATATTATCTCTTGGTCCATTTTTATGGATGAATTGATATCAAATTATGGGGATATTAGGAGAAATGCATTCTTTAGGAAATTGATAAATCTTCGGCAAAAAGGTCCAATTACAAAGCATATTCAACAATTCCAAAATCTCACTCTCACGGTAAAGAACATTCCTGAAGATAATTTGTTATATCTCTTTATGGTCACTTTAAAGGATAACATTCAACATGAGGTACACCTTTTCGAACCTAAATTCTTAGATAAATATTTCATTATGGAAAGAAAAGTGGAAAACAAAAATATGGCTACTAGAAGGGTGGCCACTAGAAACTATAGAGAGCACATGTTTCTTCTCCTAACCTCACTCAACCGACAATGTTGACACCTCATCAAATGGATGAAATAATAAAAAAGTGACTATGTTTCAATTGTGGTAGCGAGTATAGTAAGGGGCATAAATTTGGTGAGAATATTTTTTTCTACATAAACGATGAAGAGGAAGAAGATAAAGAATTGGAACCATCACAAGATCTAGATATAGAAGAGACTACTCCAATGATATCTTGTCATGCATTTGTTGGCATTAGTGTTCCACAATCCTTCAAGATACAAGGATACATCAAAAATAAAAAGGTAATACTGTTGATTGATTCTGGTAATACCCATAACATCATCAATTGCAAATTAGTAACAGTTTCAAGTAATGATTGCAAATGGAGGTACCATAAATTTTTCTAGGAAGTTCCATAGTATTAAGATCAATATTGGGGAGTATTTATTGAATAGTCCCATGATTTACATCCAAATGGGTGGTGTTGATGTTGTATTTAGGGCTCAATGGTTACAATCATTGGGAAAAGTAGCCCTTAATTTTCAACATCTTTTCATGAGATTTTCCTCAGAAGGAAAGGAAATTCAGCTTACAGGTATCCAAGGGAAACCCTCTAAGGTTATAAGTTCTAATAGCATGAAAAAATTACTCAAAAAGGGACACCATGGTGTAATTGCACAATTTTTCTCACTAGATGTTCAACATCTATATCCTTTTCTCCAATGGATCTCCAAATAGTTATCAACAACCATTCCAAGGTATTTGGAGATATTCCTAATGGTTTTCCTCCTTCTCAAGATGATGACCATGATATTCATTTGCATCCAAAAAGTGTACCACCTAACATTAGGATTTATAGGTATCCATATGCACAAAAGAGAAAGATTGAGCATACGATCCAAGAAATGTTAGATGTGGGAATCAATAAACCTAACAAAATTTATTTCTCTTCATCAATAGTGATGGTTATGAAGAAGGATGATTCATGGCATATGTGTCCAGATTATAAACACTCAACAAAATTATCATCAAATATAAGTTTACTATTCATGTCATTGATGAATTATTAGATCAATGAATTATTATATGAATTGCATGGAGAAATTTTATTTACTATGTTGGATATTTGTTCAGGATATCATCAAATCAGAATGAGGTAGGAAGACAGTCCCAAAATATCCTTTAGAACACATGAAGGTCACTATGATTTTTTGGTTATGCAATTTGAACTTATTAATGCACCTTCAATATTTCAAAGATTGATGGATTTTATTTTCAACCCCTTAGAAAATGTGTGTTAGTATTTTTTGATGACATAATAATCTACAAAAATTATTGGGAAAAGCATGTACAACATGTTGATAGAGTATTACAACTTTTGGAAGAGAAACAGCTTTATGCAAATCCTTCCAAGTGTGCCTTTGGGGCTCAAGAAGTGGAATATTTGGGTCATATTGTATCTCATGAAGGTGTAAAATTGGACCCTAATAAAATTAAATCTGATGGAATGGCCAATTCCCAAAACCTTGAAGAAACTTAGAGGATTCTTAGGATTGATAGGTTATTACTCCAAGTTTGTCAAGAATTATCGTCAAATAGCAGAACATATAACAAAATTATTAAAGAATGAATCATTTTATTGGACTCAAGAAGCAACCAAATCTTTTGAAAATCTTAAGGAGGCTATGTGTACAAATCATATCTTAGCCACGCCAGACTTCACAAAATAAATTTTTGTGGAGTGTGATGCCTAAGGCCATGGTATTGGTGCAATTTTAATGCAAGAAGGAAGGTCCCTTTCCTTTGAAAGAAACCAACTTAAAGAAAAAACTTACTCAAACCCATTTATGAAAAATAAATGTTGGCCATACTACATGCAATAAAGAAATAATTCCCTTAACTATTAGGAATACACTACAAAGTAAGAATAAATCATGATAGTTTAAATTATTTCTTGGAGAAATAAGTATATTCAAAATAGAAATAAAAATGGGTTACAAAGATGTGAGGTTATGACCTTGAAATTATATACAAGAAAGGAAAACAAAATATTATGGTAGATGCACTTTCCAGGAAAGAAGAAGAATAGAGGGTTCACTATGTGTTATTTCTATTCCACAAGTTGATTGGATGGAAGAGAAATGATAGAATGGAAGCAACATCAAAATGTATGCAACATCATTTAAAACTACAAGAGGACCCTGGTGCATTAGAAAAAATTGTATGATAGAATAATTTGTTATGATATCATGATCGCCTATATTTATGTAAGAATTCCCAACTCAAGCAAAAGGTCCTTCTAGAATTGCACACTTCTTCTATAGGAGGACATTCATGGTTCTTGAAAACTTACCATGGGATCAAGAAGGATTTTTTTTGGTAAGGTATCAAAAATTAAGTTCAAAATTTTGTATATAAATGTGAAGCCTACCAACATAATAAGGGAGAGACAATCAAGACACCAGGTCTCCTACAACCATTAGTTATACCAAATAAACGTTGGGAAGAAGATGCAATAAATTTTATTACAGGTTTACCAAAATCTGAAGGAAATACTGCCATCATGGTAGTGGTGGATCGACTGACAAACTATGCCCATTTTTCTCTCTTTCTCATCCTTTAAAAGCAAGTACAACAGTCGTAACATTCACAGAAACAATTCAAAAGCTACATGGAGTCTCCAATATTATTGTAAGTAACAGAGATTGTTGGAGCGAGTTATTTTCGATAAGTCTTGGGAATCATGTAGGAACGGATCACACAACATTTTGGATAAGGAGAAGCGTACACGTAAAGTAGTTGTAGCATGTTCAGGAGTCGACACACAAAAGGAAAAAAGTGGTTAGGATTTTGGGGACATTTTTTCCACATTGTAGTGGGCTTAGCCCTATTGTAGAGTTATAAATTGTAATGGGTTTTTGAGTAGGAGTTACTCAGTTAGTCGAGTTTTGTGAGAAGTCTTGACGAATATTTTTTGGGTGTTTTGAGGTATAACTAAGGTTTTCGGGAGTTAGTATTACATTGCAATAGAACAAATAAGGTAGTTTTGGGTATTGTTAATTGATACATATTATTGTAAGTACAATGTGCAGCTGTAAGGATATTGAAATGAATAAAATAATAAGCCATTCATTGTGGACGTAGCCCAGTTTGGGGTGAACTACATTAAAACCTTGTGTCGTGATGTGTTGTTTTTGCATGTTATGTTTATGATGCATATGATGTTTATTGTTACTGTGCAATGATGATAAATGTTTAAGTATTATTAATATTTCACTGGTATATGTTGTTACAATTATGTGTACTTAAGTTAATGATGAATGAATGAATGTTAAGTGGAGTGATGTCATGAAAAGGGTATGTTGAATGATAATTAAAGGCTACGTAATAGAAAATGTGCACACAATAGATGAATGGATAATGCATAATATGGTTATGTTGAATGCCTCACTTCCCCCCACTGCAGAAACTTGATTCCTGCAGCCCATCTAGATGTTGATATTATGGTAGATGCGGGAGGTATTAACCTCCACATGTAACCCTGACAAGAATGGAATATTATGGGAAGCAAAAAGAAGCCCTAAAGTATTGGATATAACCCTAGAAGACAATTCGACTACAGAAAATAATTTAATATTGAGTCTTTAGCCTCCAGAAATAGAATTTGGCCCAAACAACTAAGAAAGAGTAGTATAAATACAGGATGCCAGAGCTCATTTGTACACACAACTCACAACTGCATAAATCTAGTGTGCACTGCATAAATTTAGTAAGTGTGCAAGTATGGAGAGTAGTTGCAGCTACAACTAATACAACTTGTATTTTCAGTTTTATGCTTGGACTTTCTCTTGATTATGGTTTGTATTGTATTCCTTGTGCGCTATCTCTGGAGATATGTATGCTACATTGATTGTCTATTAGGCCTAGGGTTTTCTTCCAAAATTACTCTCTATCAAGGTTAAGATGTTCGAGGTGACTTCGGCCTATGGTTGGGTGACAATATTGCTATATTTTTATGGTGAAATGAGCACACCTATTTTTCTAATAGATTATGGGCCCACACTATCTTCAGACAGTCTAACCATTGGAAGATAAATTGGGAGCATTTGCTCAGTTACAGTTGGAGTCACAGTCAATGTTTTTGTTGCAGCAACAAAACTCTAACCCTCTTGTTGAGGCACCTTAAGTGAAGATATTGACCTAATTTTTTGATATCCTAGTACGCCCTAAACTTGCATACCTCCTGGTACTCTCAACAAGCTAAGACATCAAGTTTGATTTTTTGGTCAAATTCAAAGGTTGACCAAGTCAAAGAAGTCATGACTTACTCTATAAAGTCAAAAAACAAGTTAGAAGGTGCTTCTAACTTTAGATAATGGAAGACAAGGATTGACCTCATCCTTTCCAAGAATAAAGTGTTGGATATCATGAAAGGAAAGATCGTGGAACCACAGTTTGAATAAAGAAAAGAGAAGGAACCTCAGAATGTTGCAATTATGGAGAAGTTCAAGGACAATGACATCAATTCCATGAGTATCATAGTGGACTCTGTAAAAGACCACTTGATACCCTACATCTCTCATCTTGACTCATCTAAGAAGATGTATGACGCCCTAACTAACCTATTCTCAGTCAGAAACATTGGACGAGTAATGAGTATGAAGAATGAGCTCTGTGACATGAAAATGAATGATGCTAACATCATAACATCATACCTTGTGAGAATCTCTCAATTAAGAGATCAACTGCAAGCAATTGAAGAAATCATTTCAGAGAAGGAACTGGTAAATATAGTACTCAATGTCCTTCCTAAGACATGGGATGCATTTTTCCCAAGAATGAACACAATAAAGGAGTATCCCACATTTGAATAACTTTGGAATTGATGTGCACAAGAAGAATCAAGGATTAGCGCAAAAGAGAAATTCCAAAGGAAATATGATGATCAAGCCTACACAACAAAGTTCAAGAAATTCAGGATTAAGAAGAAGTTTGACTCAAGGAAGAAACCAAATCAAGGGAAGGATATGTCAAAAATACAATGCTTCGACTATCGAAAATATGGTCACTGCAAGAATCATTGTCCTAAGTTAAATAAAAGGAAGGAAACACATGAAGCAATAATTACCAAAGAAAAGGAACCCTCAAAGAAAGTCAAACAAGATGAAGCAGATTTCTTCTTCTAGTCAAGGTAAAAATATTCTTTTTTAACATAGTCCTTCTACATACCATGTTTACATAGTTCATGTATATCCTTTTCTTAGAAGATAAGATGGTTAGTGAAACAACACCTATGGAATAATAACAAGATAAGGATTACTATTACGATGATTACTAGTCAAGTAATGTATCTGAAAACATGAAGTATGTTGACAATCCTTGGTAACAATTCATGTGGAAGCTATTATATAAGTAACAACTTCCAGATAAGCTGAAATCAGAATCAAAATTTAAGAGACCCAGAAGAAGTAAGAACATAAATAAGTCAGCAATCAAGAGGAAATTAGAAAAAGACTTGTGACACTTTGCAGAAGGCAATAAGGATGTAGACGGAAGCATGAACTCTCTTAGATAGAGGGAGTTGATTATATAATTCAAAAAAAATGAGAATGAATTCATACATGAAACAAGGATTAGGAGGGAGATAATCCTAAATTATATGATCCATTGAGTATTATGATTTATATGTCCATGTTCCCATTGAAAGTAACAACCATGATAAGCAGCATGTGTTCAAAAGAAGTCTTATTCGAAAAGAAGCCTTAAAGTATCCTTAGATGTCCATATACATCCATGATCCTATGATGAAAGGAATAAGTTGGAGTCTTCATGGCATGGAATCTATAGAAGACTCCATGGACCCAAGAGCTAAAGAGAAACATGAGGAAGAACATGAAGATTCCAAGAAAGAGAGAAAATCCATAACAACCAGTTATTATACCGAGAATCACAAGACTACCATCTTGGTTTGAACCCACTAGAAGAAATAAAGAAGAAGAAATGGAAGCTATGATAAATAATAGTGTATGTAATAAAATGTGAAAAAAACTTATGAATGGAAGAATTGCAAGATTCAAAGGTTCTTCCAAAAAGAGGGAGAAAAATTATAATGATAGCTCACCGGTATCCATAGATTGGAATTTACATGTAAAATATCATTATTCCCAAATAAATCAAGTGAGAAAGAATATTATACCATAAAGAGACCCATGTATGCATATATACAAAGACCTTGTATGGATTCAAACAACCTAATGCAGGGCATCTCATATACAACAGAAGCGTGGTGAAAACTTTCTATAACAGAGATAGCTTATCGGAATAGTTACTCAGAAGTATGAGATGATGGATTGCTAATCCATGGAAAACTCTCACGATGACAGAAGAAGTGCTACTTGGATATGTTTCAGTTTGATCTTTGTCATGATGTCATGAGATAGCAAGAAAGATAAGTCTTGAACTCGACCATGATATATTTTAATGATTGGAGCTATATGAATCCTTAATAGAAAAATAGTGTTCCATGACAAACCGAAGTACATTGAGATCAAGAATTATATTATCCATGATGAATTCCAGAAAAGAGAAGCGTTTCTCCAATATATCTCCACATATGAGAAGATAGCAGATATTTTGGTAAATCCTTTGTCCAAGATGAAAATTTTGCGTACTTAAGAAACAAGTTGGGGCTCATGGAGACAACTTCCTTATTGAAAAAGGAAGAGATTAATCCCAGGTTGGTAGGGATCACTGATGTGTTATTCATTTATGGACAATCATTTTCCAGTTCAATAAATAGTCCAAGATGAGCAGTTCCTTTCCAGTTCGGAAAGTGGTTTGAGATTTTTTACGGACATGCATTTTCCAGTTGGGAAAATGGTCCAGATCGGAAAGTCATTTTTATAATGAAAATGGTTTGATAGATTGTTGATGTACCATAGAAAGTAATTCCCCTTGTGTCCATTGTGGGGGAATAGTGGTCAAGTAGAATGGTCCACCTCGCCAGCCACTCATTCTTTCGAAGTTCAAAATTGTGAGCAGTTTCAAAGAATAGTTTGTTTTGGAGGTTGGTGCAGGAAATTCATTTCCTTGGGAAGTGGTCTGGACAGTCATTCCCTAGGGAAGACTCATTCTCTCCAGGTTGAACTATGATTAGTGTTGGAAGAATGGCCCAGTTAGGTGAATGGTCCAAGTTCAACAATCAGGTACATGCATTCCCTAGGGAAGACTCATTATCTCTAGGTTTCACTATGATTAATGTCGAAGGAATGGTCCAGTTAGGTGAATGGTCCAGGCTCAGAAATCAGGGATATTTATTCTTCTATGCTTGAGAAGAATAGTCCAGATATCCCATGATTGATGTTTTACCTTCTAAGGGCAAATTCTCTTCCATATCTCATAGATGTGAGTGGAAGAATGGCCCAAATGACTCAGTTTGTATCATGATATTTTTATACAAGTTGATATCGGATGATATGATCACTGTGGAGATTGTACGTCTATGGATAATAGTTGTATGCCATTATGTTGGATGTGTTCCATTGTTTGTGACTATGTGCCACTTATCAATTAGTTGTGTGCTACTTGGTGTGGTTTTGTACCACTGGATAGTAGTTGTGTACTAATATGGATAGACACAATTGTGTTCTATTGAATGGAATTGTTCTGATTGCCATGAATACTATTAGTAGTGTTGAAAATGATTACCAACTAGATGGATAATCAGTGTATGGTATAGGATAGTTATTCTTCTAGGACATATGTTCAGATTAGAAGAATAGTCCTTGTATCCCACGGTGTGACTTCCAACATCTGTTGGAACAATTATTCTTCTAGGACATGTCCGGATTAGAAGAATATTTATTGTATCACTCTTTGGAGTGAGTGACTTATTCAACATCAATACTTAGATGGAGTATGGCTTAAAGAAATGATGCAGTTGATGATGCCAGATGATGGTGCTCGTGATTTAATCACAAGATAGTTTGAGTGGTTGTGATGATGCTATCGATTGAATGGTATGTTGATATTATGGTAGTTCCGGGAGGTTTTAAACTCCATGTGTAACCTGAAAAGAATAGAATATTCCAAGAAGCAAGAAAAAACCCTAAAGCATTGGATATAACCCCAGAAGACAAGTCGGCTAAAGAAAATAATTTAATATTGAGTATTTAGCCTCCAGAAAGAGAATTCGTCCCAGACAACTAAGAAAGAGAAGTATAAATACAGGATGTCGGAGCTCATTTCTACACACACAGCTCGCAACTGCAGAAATCTAGTGCGTAATGTAGAAATTTAGTAAGTGTGCAAGTCTGGAGAGTAGTTGCAGTTGCAGCTACTGCAACTTGTATTTTTGGTTTTAGGATTAGACTTTATCTTGGTTATGGTTTTTATTTTTTGCCTTGTGCACTAGCTCTAGAGAGAGGTAGGCTACATTGATTGGCTATTAGGCCTAGGTTTTTCTTCCAGAATTATTCTCTATCAAATTTAAGGTGCCCGAGGGTGCCTTCAGCCTATGGTTGGGTGACAATATTGCTATATTTTATATGGTGAAATGAGCACACCTATTTTTCTAACACTAGATGCCTCAGGTGATACTTCACTTGCTTGCAAGTGATGCCGAAAGGGTCAGTGTATGAGGGTTTTGTTGGTTTATTAATGATTAACCTAAGGTATGTGAAGTGTACTTAGATGACTGGACAATATTTAGTCTATTAAAATATCATGTTGAACTTTTGTTCTTAATGTTGGATAAGTGTAGGCAATCCCAGATCACATTGAATATGAAGAAATTAATTTTTTGTCCACCTTTGAAATTTTGTTGGGACATGTGGTGTGTAAACAGGGATTGTTAATGGACCCTACAAAGATAGTAGTGATTGTTGATTTCCCACCACCAACTTTAGTATGATAGCTGAAATCCACATTGGGTAATACAGGATATTATAGAAAGTTCATCAAAGGATATGCATAGATCATAGGCCCTATCAAGAAGTTACTAAAGAAGGAAGTGAAGTATCAGTGAAATGATACCTAGTGAACAAGCCAGTGTTGGGGGTAGAATATGTAGGTGGCTATTATTATTCCAAGAATATGAATTTGAGGTGATCATGAAACCAGGGAAGTTTAACTCCTGATCGGATCATTTGTCATGCACAATGTCAGGTGAAGATGCAGGAAACTTGGATGAAAGTTTACCAAATGCACATTTATTTGGAATTCAAATGGTGGATGACTATTTTGCAGAAATAGTTCAATTTTTTGGCATAGGAGTAGCTCCACCAAAATTCATAGTAGCACAAAAGAATTAAATTGTAGTGAAGGCAGAAAACAACCATTTGATAGTAGGAAATCTATACAAGTTAGGTGTATATGGTATTTTGTGACGTTGTGTATTGGAGAATGAAAGAAATATGTTACTATCAGAAGCACATGAAGGGGTTGCAGGAGGGAACTATGTAGGAAAGGAAACAACCCATAATATTTTTCATGTTGAATTATAGTGGCCTACCATTCATAAAGATGCTAAATAATTTTAACAGAGTTGTGACATTTGTCAAAGACTTGGGAATCCCTCTAGGAGAGATGAAATTCCCTTGGTTCCACAAGTGATGTTACAAGAATTTGAAAAATGGGTCATAGACTTTGTTGGGTCGATTAACCCACCTGCAAGACGATTAGGATCTAGGTATATCATTATTATGATGGAATACTTAACCAAATGGTCCAAGGCAGAGCCAATCAGAGACTGCAACATAGAGACAAGTGCGTGATTTTTATTCGAAAATGTTGCCACCATGTCTGAATTCCCAAGAGTACTGATGAGTGATCAGGGAATGCACTTTCTGAACAAGAATATTTATGCATTAACAAAGGAATTTCAAATCCATCATTAGAAGAGTACACCATACCATCCCTAGGAAAATGGCACAGTAGAATCCTTCAATAAGATTTTGGAACATGCATTGAAAAAGGTTTGCAACATAAGTCGGGATGATTGGGACTTAAATATTCCATATGTGTTATGGGAATACAGGACTATAGGAAAGAAGCTAACATGATAGACTCTATTTAGGTTGACAAATGGAAAAGAAGTTGTTATTCTGATGGAGAGTACTTCACCAAGACTACGCATTGTTGCAATGGCAAAGCTTACATATTTAGGCACAATATAAAAGAGGTTTTAAAAACTTATGGAAATAGAAGAAGTTTGTTTTGTCACAGGTTTTCATCAACAGGTACATAAAACGCACGAGAAATCTTGGCATGACAGACATATCAAACTGAATAAATTTAGATAGGAAACTTAGTGTTATTTTATGATAGTAAGTTTTTGCAACACCCAGAGAAGCTTCAGATGCATTGGGTAGGACCATATGTGATAAGGTTCGTCATAGAAGCAGGTGTTGTTCAACTGGAGAATTTGGATGGAGAAGTTATGGAAGGGATGGTTAATGGAAGTAGGTTGAAACTATAGAGTGACAACTATGCTTCCACGCACTATTATAAACTACGCAGAATATGTACCATAGTGTATTATAGTAGAGGTAGAAAAATAAAGAAAAAGTAAACAAAAGAATAATAGGCAATCAAAAGTGTTCACAGTAAGGTTGCATGGAAGCATAGAAGTATTGTTCAAATAATTAAGTTATAAATTGTCATAGAGAATAAGTAACCATGAAGGAAGCATGTCCAAGAAGGAATATTGGAATGCAACAAAAGCATATGAAGAAAGTAGGAAAATAATCTAATAAAATCCATGATGGGACATGCAATAAAGAGCTACCATGGCGGAAACCTAGTGGCACCACGTAACCATAAATGCATATTGGCAAGAAGATTTTGATAGGTTGGAGAATTTAACAAATAAATCACCAAACATACAGAGTTAATGAAGGATTAAGGCAGGTAATTAATGCTAAGGTGAGTGGGTTAGACTGTAACTTTGGGCATGATTGAGATCAGAAATAGCTGGAAAACATAGGATAAAATTAGTTGAAGGGTCGAATGGGTAAAAGTATTGTTATTTATATTTTCATAGAGAGTAGTGAAAATAGAGAGTGTGGAGCAAAGTGAAATATGAACAGAGCCAAAGAAGTTAGTTACAGAAAAGGGTTGCAGAGAACAATGGCACCACCTAAGGCAGCAGTGGCATCTGCATCAGCACCGAAGAAACCACATAGTAAGCCACCAAAAGTACTAGTACAGGAAGAAACACCAAGAGCATCATCGTCAAAGACGAGCTCAGCCAATTTTCCAAGAGACTACATACCGCCCAGGAAAGACAACCAAAGCTAGTCAACCTGTCAAAAGACGTTAAGTACGAGATTTTAGAACTGCAAATCCCACAAGGAGTGATCGTAGAGGTAGACATGTTAGGTTTGATACCAAGCTTAAAATAGGTAGACCATGACATTACAGATGAGAAACAATTTCTAGAGCTAACACCAAACAAGTATTTTAAGAGGTACGTCAGTGCAAAGATAAGGATGGTTGTGATAGAATCGGAGATATGAGAAACAAGGTTACAAAAAGTGGAAATTTTGAACTTATTTGATATACCACACTTTGGGAGGAGTTTCGAGATTAACACTTGCATAAATATGTTGTTGAGTTGTGTACATGGAGGCTACTTGTGGCTCGACAAGCTGGTCTTAATTGATACAAAATTGATTGTGTGCATTATTGGATTATCATTGCAAGAGGAGGACCCTTCACTAATATTTGCAGACAAAAAGAATGAGAAGGATCTATCAGAGAGCATGAAAGAAAAGTTTATTACATTTCGAGGACAGTGCGGTTTAGTTGTAGCAAGCATATGAGACCTGACAATGTGGTTTTTTATGCAAGCATTAGCTTGTAAATTATTAAGGAAATGTAGACGAGACCAAGTACCATCAGCAATCATCGCGACAATCGAGGAGTGCATAGAGGGAGTATAGATGAACTAGGCGACATTCTTGTTCAACCAATTCTTGATCGATTGTGAAGAAACGCAAGACAATGGGATTGAATTTCACTATGCATGGCTCTTAATTCTCATAGAATTATCAATATGGAGGGAGATGGATGACACACAATTTTTGGGAGTAAAGGATAAGCCATGTCTAGCAGCAAGACGTCATAACCTATGGAATACTACACACAAGGTGTGACAGATAGAAAACAATGTTGCATTTTATATATACAAGGAAACGATTCAGAAAAACATTCAAACTATGCCATGTATACCACCAAAGGTAGTCAAAGAATACATGCCAATTGTGTACTTTAAGGAAAGGAACCACCACATGTATGTGAAATCCAAGAAGGATCCAAACCAGAAGTGGTTTCCCACATGATACACTTTAATGGAGGAAGAGATGGGACACATTATGGCAGTTTGGGATGATGATTGGAGAATCCAATCAATAGAGACAAAGCAATCGAAGAAACAATGACCTGAGCCTGAAGACATATCAATCAAAGAATAATGAGAAGAATAGGAAAGAGGAAATGGTGCAGGAAGAAAAACCTAAAAGACATACCAACACACAAGAGAGAAGCACAAAGATGTAGACACAGGGAAAGCAACCACACAGTGCAAGAAAAGAAAATTCATAAGGGAATCATTCATTCAATCCCTAACAGAAGATGACTTGGATAAGATTACAAACCAAGTTAAATAATCAGTAGATGAGTAATTTGAGCATGCAGCAAGACAATAGGAGGAAAGGCATTTGGATATGCAAGCAAATATTACTTCACTGCGACAATTTTTAAAGACTATGCAACTTACAACAGTAAAAAAAGGTCACCAAGTGCAAGCCAAGAATCCAATGTGGATAGTTGAGGTGCAACCAATGAATCCATTGTATCTATAGAAAGACATGTAATGAAGATAGAGATAGGAGCCTTAGAGTTCCCCAAAGCAAAGTTGCAGGAGGAAGCATAGACATTAATTCATATTGACTTAGTGGTCTCTTAGTTGCCTACAAAATTTTTGTATGAGTTTCAACTACGCATGACAAAGGAACTTCAGGTGCACATAGTATCGACCTCATTAGAGCTAACGAAGATAGTCACATAGAAGGATATGTTGCAATTATAATATGACCATATCAGGGAGGATTGGGATGAGGCAGCACAAAAGGAAGAGAGAGTCAAAAAAGCAGTCAAGGGGGTCTATCACATTATTCCAAAATTTATAAGGGAGGAAGTTGCCCAACTGGAGGAACAGGTGTCAAATCTGAGCGAAACCATTCAGGGATTCTGAGAAAATATCATTGATTTAGAGGAACGAAAAATACTAAGAACTCCCCCAGAATAAATGGAGCAATGAGAAAAGATGGCCACCACAAGCATAGAGAACATCAAGAGCATGGAAGTAGAATGTGTTAAGTTGTATGCAGAAAGCACGGGCATTTGGACGTAGTTGACTAAATATGTGGAGTTGCAAGATATTAGCCAGAAGATGCATGTTGTACAAGATAAGGAGCAGAAGTTCAAAGAAGTAATGAGTATATTACCGCCAACAGAGGTAGTAACAACAATGGCCGAAAATAGGAAGTTATTTTTAGAAATAAATCAGCTTAGGGAAAAGAAGCAGGCTCGCACGCAAAATATTGAGAAGAATCCTACAAGGTAATAGGAGATTTAGTAGCCACTCAAAGCACGGTCAAACATGTAGCATACAAAACCGCTAAAAAATTGAAGACTCACTTAACTGCAGAAAAATGGTCGAGGAAATTGTATAGTAGGAAGCACAAGTCAAGGAAAAAGTTGTCATGGACAACGATATCCTATAGAATGTTTTGGCAACCTAGAAGAAGACCTAAAGTGGCCCTAGACGAGCCACATGTTAGTGTTGGGGACCTGTTGGAGCAGGATATTTTGGATAAGTCTTGGGAATTGTGCAAGAACATATTGATCGACATTTAGGCTAAGGAGAAGCATGCATGCAAAGAAGTTGGAGCATGTTCGGGAGTCAACACGCAAAAGGAAGAAAGTAGTTAGGATTTTGGAGACATTTTTTCCACATTGTAACGAGCTTATCCCTATTATAAATCTATAAATTGTAATGGGTTTTTGGGTAGAAGGAGTTAGTCAGTTAGTCGAGTTTTGTTAGAATTCTCGAGGAAGATTTTTGGGTGTTTTGAGGTATGACTGAGGTTTTTAGGAGTTAGGCTCACACTGTAGCAGAACTACTAAGGCGGGTTTGGGTAATGTTAATGGATGCATATTATTGTAATAACAGTGCACAACTATAAGGATATTGAAATGAACAAAATAAGAATTCATTCAATGTGGGCGTAGCCCAGTTTTGGGTGAACCATGTTAAAACCTTGTATCGTGATGTGTTGTTTTGTGTGTGTTATGTTTCTGATGCATATGGTGTTTATTATTACTTTGCAATGATGATAAATGTTTAAGTATTATAAATTTCATTAATATATGTTGTTATACTTATGCACACTTAAGTTAATGATGAATGAATGAATGTTAAGTTGAGTGATGTCACACACAGGGTATGTTGAATGATAATTAAAGGTTAAGTAACAGAAATTGCACACACAATAGATGAATGGATAATGAATAATATGGTTATGTTAAATGCCTCACTTTCCCCCACTTCAGAAACTTGGTTCCTGCAGCCCCTATAGATGCCTCAGGTGAGACTTCACTTGCTTCCAGGTGATGTTGAAGGGGTTGACATCTAAGGGTTTTGTTGGTTTATTAATGATTAACCCTGGGTCTGCCCACTATGTGCCAACATAGATCCAATTTTCACTACAAATTTTTGGATTAAATAATTTTCTTCTTTGGGTACTCAATTGGCTCACAACTCATCCTACCATCCTCAATCTGATGGGAAAAATGAGATTGTGAATAAAATTACAGAAGGGTATCTTAATTGTTTTGCATCTAATAAATGAATGCAATTGGTCAAGTGGTTTCCCTTGGAAGAATGGTGGTACAACAAATCCTTCCATATTTCATAAAAAAATGTCCCCATTTCTGGCACTTTATGGATATCATCCTCCATCCATCGCATCTCCCTTGAAAGGGACTAGATAGGATCAAGGATTGGAGAACCACATAGGGCACGGATAAGAGGTTCTCAAACTATTAAAGGACAATTTGGTTATGGCACAAAATAGGATGAAATAGCAAGCATATCAACATCACAGTGAAAGGGAATTTGAAGTGGGGGATTGGGTATTTTTAAGGATACAACCATATAAGAAGATGTCCCTCAATAAACAAAAGAAGGACCATAATTTAGCACTAAAATATTATGGCCCCTATAAGTTGTTGCAAAGGATTGGCATCTAGTCTTACATGTTTATTTCTTAAAGAAGGTAATTAGTGACAAGATCCCAATCCAAACTATTTTACCAGATATTAATGAACAATGGAAAATCATACTAGAACATGAAACAATCCTTTAAACAAGGATTATGCAGTTGCAAAATAGAGAAATTACAGAGTACCTCATCAAATTGAATAACCTACCAATGGAAGAGGGGACATGGGAAGATGATTTCTTCATATAGAAACACCCACAGCTAGTCAAGTATTGAGGACAACACTTGTTTGAAGGGGATGGTCATGTTAAACCCTATACAAATCCCTATGTTAAGTACAAAACCCCTTATTAATCCCTATATATTTAATTATTTAATTTATAGTGTTATATTTGTATGTAGGATAGAACCCTTCATTGTACCCTTTCATTATAATTATACTCTCTCTCTCTCTCTCTCTCTCTCTCTCTCTCTCTCTCACACACACACACACACACACACACACACACACATACACCAAGGAGATATAGTCTTAGGATCATCTTATCTCATCTTGTACATTGAAAACATTTTAAAAGGAAGTTTCCCCCTCAAAGTGGATTATTATTCACTAAATTTTTATCATTCTCATGGAGTTGACTCATAATAATATTCTATATTGTGTGAATTAGACATCAACTTAGATCATTATCCCTTACATACTTTGAGAATGTTTCATAGCTTAACCCTAACAAATTGTATCTTGTAAATTGTTAAGTAGAGTATGCCAATATATACAAATTATGGATGATATTCATTAGTTTTCCATCCATAGACTCAACATTTGCATCAAGACTATAACTTTGGCTTGAAGTTAGTCAATGCAACTCTACATTTTGTGCTCCATTTCTGTGTTTATCTAAGAGAGAACCTTAACCATAAACCGGGTAGCAATTCAACATCTACATGTAAAAAGTTATTTCATACCAATTTGATCTATATTCATGCACTTGGTGGAACTAATGCAACTACCATAACAATTGTTCTTACATACACAATTTTAAGATTATGAAAAACATGTATGGAATCAATCAGAGAATTGGAAATGAATTTATGAACCATTCACACACATTGGGGATTGGAAATGGGGAGATAATCGACTCTAAATTTTCATTCAAAGAAGAAAAATGTACAACAATGGTATAAACATCATGAAGATTAATACAAACTAACAAATCTCAAGGTATCTACCAACTACCAATGAACTTATGAACTAAACTCTTTTACAATTATAAATCAAGGTATAAATACATATATCTTGAGGAAATACAAAATGGTTCACATCTCATTTATTCATATCTATCAACATGTTCATGTACAAGTGTTTGGAATACAAATAGACATGGAGAAAGAACATGATGATTTATTATGACTATTGAGCTTCCATTCATAACCATTTGTGAAGTTATCTATTAATTTCACTTTCATAGATATGCAAAAGTATGAGTACAAAGTTTACACTTACGCCATTCATAATGTGCCTTGCTAAGTTACACTGATGCCATGATTAAACAATCATTGGGTTGAACTCTCACTAGTTTGAATCCTTGAATCATGGAATTAGTCACTATGTGACTCTTTTATAAATCACTTTGCATATGGACCTTTAAAAGAATTCCAAAAAATCATATGTATCCTGTGGATAAATTTCAACCTTTTAGGAGAATTTGATGTGGAAAAATGCATGGGACGTTTATGAAGGTCATCGACCATCATAATTACAATTTAATAAAAAAGAACTTGAGAATCATTAAAAACATGTCTATAATCATTAAAAACATGTCTATAGACATCAAAACATTGTGATAGAACAAATATTGGCCCTAAAATTGTATGAATCATCTATGAGGAAGGCACCTTGTGAATCATGTCGACCCCTAAATGAATCTTATGAGAGAATAATTTTGGAACCAATAACAAAGGGACTCTAACTAATAAGTCCATGCATGAAGTACTTCACTAATTTTGTGTAGGTTTTCTCTATTTTGAATAGTTGGACATGCATGGAATACCTATATCTTTAAGATAAAATCATTGTTGTAAGAAAAGCATAAAGGAGTCAATTAATATATACACTTAGTAATAACATGGTGTGATGTGGATGTGATAGTTTTTATGTAAAGGATTTTATTATCATAAAGAGAGATGATAAATCCAATTTTGATAATGGTGAATGCTCTCACATAAAAATGAGGATATACATATATTCCAAATCTAGGTTGGCTGAAACATTTAAGATCCTATCATCGTATCGAAAGACCTAGAGCTCTAAGAATGTGTACATGTATAAGTTATTATATAAAGAAAATACAAACAAGGGGAGTTGTAAAGCAACAAGCCCTTACCTATAAGTAAGAAATAATTTAATGTTAACATGTTTGGTATGTTGGGATGTAACTAGTGATTTGTTATGCATCACTATTGTCTCATAGTAAATATGTTCTTCAGGAACAACTTTAGGATTTGTGATCCAATATGTAAATGTACCAAATAGAAGAAATATCTATCGTTTGGCCAAAGTGCACTTTATGAAGGAAAGAAACCTTTGTTTATGTATATACATTGCAAAACTTTCTATAGAATTGTTTTCATTCTTTCACAACAAATGGAATAAGTAAACTCATTGATAGCCCTGACAGTTAGTGTTATAGCACAAAATGCCACACCTATGCATTTTTCCATGGCCTAACCCTTTCCCAAATATTTCTAGACATTTTCCCAAGTTTACTCTCCAAAAGCATTTAAAAAACATGACTTATGAGCATATATGTGGGTTTTCCTAGTGCAAAGCACGAACATCCATGACTATCAAGCTTGCAACCCATGGATGCCCTCAAAAATCATGAAAAATAAAAAAAAAAATGTTTTCGAGCGGGTTTTTCGGTTGGGCTCGTTCCCCAACATCCCCATGCCCGTACACAACAGAATCCAACTCCCACAACCTCGGGGAAGAGATAAAATAGCCATTGAGGGAAAATACATGGGTGAAGTCCCTTAGTGAAATATTATACTGCCAGTTTCTAGCAAGCCTCCCTTTCCTATAATCCTCTAAGCAACACCCCCTATTATATGGAAACTCCTTTTCCATCATCTATTTCCTATCTATATGGCTATTGGGTATATCATTATCCCTTCTTGGTTCATTCAAGGAAGAGAATAGTGGCTTAGTTGATGCTTGAGGGATTCTTGGAGGAACCCAAACATTTGTCTTCGAGATTGTGTCAAAGGCAAGACAATAGTGTAACTTACCTTTATGATTTGGTGTTAATAGAAGACCATGTTTTCCCTCCTATAATGTGTTCATTGTATGTATTTCCTTATTAATTTTAATTTTAATATGATATATGACATGTATGCTCTTTAATCGAGTAACTACCTTCGTAGAAACCCTTGTATTGTGTCCATTTTGTAGATTGTTTCCAGCAAAGGATCTGGAGCTCTTTGAGAGAAAGGAGTGGGATCGACATCAAATGAGAGATATAAGGTGAGTCCTTTCTCCCTCTTCCTTACCTAACTTCTCTTTGTAAAGTAGTTAGTCTTTCAAGTTTTGTGTGCTTGTCCTGGAGAGAATATCTTTCTCTTCTCCATAAAGTCTTGATTTGTTGTGATTACGACCCAGAATCATGGGGGGGAAATCACATCAATAGAATTGGTGATCATACTGGGATTCTCCTAGTTTGGATCAGTCTATTAGGTTCTCTTGATTGCTTTCCTTGTCATTTCTTTTGTAGTTTCATAGGCTTTTCACAGAGTTTTTAGCCTCTCAGGAATTGTTTTTAAGTCTTGAAGCCCTCTTTCCTGGAGTGGATTTTTATTTTTTTGAACTTTCCTAGTCATCTTTGTGTTGATATTATACAACCTACGTACATACATGAGTTTCTCTTCTACAACCCACGGATATCCCCAAGTTTCCCTGCACATAGTCGTGGACCTATGTTAAAGTGGAGTTTTAAAAAAAATTATCTTTTTATTTCTGGGTTTAGTGCTTGGTTTGGTCAGTTACCTAGGTTGTCCTGAGTCCCTTTTTGGATTTTCTCTATTGAAATCTGAAAGTGTGTTCTGCAGTTTCTTTTAGCATCTTTTGTTAGTTTTTCTTTGATTGAAAGAAAATAAAAAAACCTAACTTTTATGCTAGTTAGGTCTCTTTCTTTCTTTGCATTGTTTTGCATTGTTATTTGAAAAAGATAAATATATTAGCATAGGTTTTCATTTTATTCTCATATTAAGAGAATTTCAAAAGAAAATTAAGAAAGAAAATCCTTTTGTTTGCCTCTTTTGTATTTTGCATTAGAAAAGAAAATTTGCATTTTAAGGTTTGAAGGATTGCTCATGCATTTCCTTTGTGAAACTCTTTTTCATTTGAAGAATTAGTGTAAATTTTTCTTTCCCAGTGTTCTTATAAGTTTTTTTTTTTTTGTAAGAGTCTCAAACAAAATCAGTTGCACCTCCATACCCTTTGAGTAAAAACAACCACTAAAATGAATGATAAACTTAAAATGTACTAGACTTTGTTTCTAGGGTTCACAAATAAGTTTAGGGTTAGGGTCTTGGATTAGGATTGGAGAGATAACTCTCCAAGGCCATTGAAAAAACATAGGATTCTAAGCTAGGGAGAGTCTCAAATCCAATTTCCGTATAAGTATAGCCAAGAGCCTCCTCTAACACATGAGCTAAACAAGAGGTCGAGTGAAGGAAAGCTGAGGAGATTGCCCCTCCGAAGCTTGAATAAGCGTAGTGGATAGATCGTATATTGGGGTGTTTTTCTAAAGTGACATTGACTCATTTGGCATTAGTCCTCTATAAATTTTGAACCTGGTCGAAGTTTTCCTAAAGTGATATTGGCCCTCTCGGCATCATTCCTCTGTATCTTTGGACCTACTTTGATATTTTATGAAGTGACATTGGCCCTATTGTATAAAGTCCTTCAGAAGAGCTTCGATCTTAGTTACGCTGCACATATGTTCGATCCTGACTATCGACTATACCCCCAAACGTTGACTGCGAGTTGGTGAACTTAGTGGCTTTTCCTAGGGATCTCAGAGGTGACTATAGGGTCTTGTCGTGGTACCTGGGGAAGATTTCATATCACACTTTTTAGTATTGTTGGAGGGTTCCCCACGAAGCATGGGTGATTGCACTGGATAAGGCTATTTAGTGGAGGTATGGATAATTGCTTCTCACTCCTTCATTCGTTGGTCCATGGGAATTAATCAACCCATTCCTTCATATGGAAGGTCCCTTTCCACTTTTTCATTTCTTTGGACTCAGGACCTCATCCACCTAGGATGAAGACTTGGAAAATTTGTTTGTTTGCAATGTTTCTCTTGGGGATTTGTATTGGAGTGTTGCTTTGTGTAGTTGGTATTAGGTTGTTTCAATGTCATCTCTTTTGGATTATTGATTCAAGGTGGTTGGTGAATCTCTCCATTGGTCGGGAAGGACCCCTAGTCTTTCTCTTGAAAGTGTGGATTCACCTCCTAGAAGGCATGGGTTTCTATACCATTGGTTTGCCAGAGTCAGCCTATGAGACTCTAATGGACATGAACAATCTTGCAAGGGATGAACCTGTGCATAAGAATGATATGTCCAAATTTATTGAGGATACCAACTAAGGGACCCCTGCCAAAGGGGATCCTTGTTCTTTTCTTTCCTTTGCAAACATTGGTGTTCCCTTGATGGCCGTGTTGAACATTCCTGGGTTGAATGTAGGACTATCAGTTTAGTTATGGACCACTCTGAAGGTATCAAATTCTCTTGATGCTTCTCAATCATACGGATTTTTATGCTTCTCAATTCCTCGTCCCTCTTCTGGTGAAAGTCTTGCTACTAGTAACCAGAATTCTAAAAGGAGTAGGAAGAGGAAGAGTAAGAAAAATGAGTCACCAACTTTTGATATTCATGTTGGAGACCTGTCACTAGCCTTTGCAAGCCATGTTGGGGGCAAGCAACCAATCACTGCTAGTCATGTTGGAAGCATAAGCCCAGTCAACGCAAGTCATACTGGCAGAAAGTCACCAACCATTGCTAGTCATGTTGGAGATTCATCAACAACCTCTATGAATCATGTTTAAGATGAGCAACCAACTGTTGCAATTCATGTTGGGGGCACTAGTCTAGTCACTGCTAGTCATACTGGACAAAAATCACCAACCTGTGCAAGTCATGTTGGAGATCAGTCACTAACCTCTATGAGTCATGTTAGATATAGGCCAAAAACCTCTGCGAGTCATGTTGGAGTACTATCATAAACCTCTGTTATTCATGTTGGGGGCATGCAACCAACCTCTACAAGTCATGCTGGGAGAAATATTCCAACCACTTCTAGTCATACTGGCATCAATTCATCGACCTATGAAAATCGCTTTGGAGTCTTGTCACCAACCTATGCTAGTCATGTTGGAGACATGCAACCAGCCTCTATTAGTCATGTTTGGAGTGTTGACTCCCAAAAACGCAACATAGGGTACCTACCTGCAAATGGTTGCAACACATTATTATTTAATTATATTTAGTAATATACTAATAGATGGGACCCCTTGTGTGACATGTGTTACTATGATGAAGATACGATACTTATGTTTTATGTGCTTATGACTTGGTTGCAAGATGAGCTCTACAATTTATTCTATTTTAAGTCATGGTCGAAATAATTGATCAAACGATGTTATGGGCGATGTGATAAAAAATAGAAATGGCGTTCGTTGAGGAAAAGATATGAAATGATCTTACTTAATCATTTTCATATTTTGCTTGGCTAAAGAAAAATAGATGGGAATCTCACCCTATATTTATAGCCAACAAAAATAACATCATAACTCACCAGTATTAATTACAAGTGCTTAGGCTAGTCTTTTATCAATAAAAATCTTGCTGAAAATTTACTTTTTATCCAATTCTTTGAATATAACAATTCCTTAAATAAGTGTAAATATATAAGAAAAGACACCAAGATGATAATCAATATAGATGAGACATAAAGCAATCATTTATTTCATTCCAATTCACTAAAGAGTCGTTATTTTACAAAATTTCATACAGAAATTTAGGACCAAAGTCAAACTTAGACATCCCTGATGGAACATGCAAAAGGGCCTCTGACAAAAAATCAAAAATTGAACTCTAAAAGCTGGATCATCTTGCCACAGATTATTGCCCACTCGAATCTGCACAATATCCCTTGTCATTCATGAAAACTAATTCACAAACAAACAAGTCTACATGGACTATCAAAGATAGATCAACACCTCTGAAAAACAAGTGTCTGAATGATGTAATTCAACCCCGAATCTTGTTGTCTACAATAAGACCCTGCTATCATAAAAATAATTAGGCTTGTGATGAATTAAAGAATGAATGAAAACTGAACTATCTCAACATAATTCAAAGAGAAAACCTTAGTATGGTTCTCCTTCTATCCTCCTCTTGTTCCTCCCTTACCTTTTTCTTTTAAGTAAATCAGAATTGGTTGAGGTAGTTGAACCACCTCATTAGTTAAGTTAACTAAAAATTCAACCAACTTTTTAGTTAAAGGGGGGAAAATAATAATCATAACAAGGGTTATAAATAAATAATAACTAGTAGGTGGGACCCCTTGTGACTCCCTTTAGCTCATAAAAATCATAACATAACTAGTTGGTTAAGCAAAACACACCTCCTTGTGACTCCCATCATCATATTCACAATTGAAAATTTAGCTCATGATAATTGAAATTATGTTTCAAAAAAAGTATTACTCATATATCCAAAATAAAACATGTTGTCCAAAAATTCCTGAAGTCAACTATTATCAACAATAGATAAAATAAAAACTCAAAAGCCATATTTCCCACACTGAGATGCAATCTTTCCTTGATTGTTGTTGTCACCTTTCAATTTTCTTGAATTTTCTTTTGGTCATGTTGAGACTTTAGGCCTAATCTCGTTGATCATGTGGGAACAATCATCCCTAAAATGCATCCGGGAAGACACAGATCTATCAGAGCCATTGGAGGGTGATGAAGGGGCAGCAGTGGCATTTTCTTTGTCAAGGGTGTGATGGGCCTCGGTTTTCAATCTCTTTCTAGCATGGGAGGACTACACTGGTGAATGGGGGGAAGCCTGGACAATGGGGTTAATAGGCGGAGGAGCAAATAGGGATAAATTAGGCCAGCCATGATGTTGGGAGACTGTTGGATGGACAATCTCTTTCCATCCATCATTTTCAGGAACCTCGGGTCGCAATGAGACGTGAGGAGGCATAGGGATACTAGGGGCTTGCGTAACTTGGAAAGGAGGCCTTTCAGGCCTAGGTTGGACCACTCCTTTCCCAATCCAATTGAAAAATTTGTCCTGAAACAACTAGCCAAGCTCTTGTGAGTCAACATCAAAATGTATGGAGAACCTTGGCCTTCTTAGACCTCTATTCCAATTACCTCTCCCTCGGCTTCCTCAACCATGGCTACCTCAGCTAAAAAAACACATTCCTGCATGCATGATTGATTAGCAAATAGTCTTTTAAGTAACCATACATGAAAACTCTTAAAATATGAAATAGATTTGGCTCAAAAATGTATCAGACTCATGCAATCCAATCCATACAAATTGTTTAACTGTTTATCAATGAGCAGGGGGTGAATAAAGGGTCCTGGGATATGTGACGGGTTTGTATTGAGCACAACATGATATGATGAGGGGGAAAAAATACAGTTACTTCTCAAAGACAACAACAATCAACTGCAAACCAAAGAAAACATCATTGTAATTCAAAAAAGACACTGTTATTGCCAACTGCTTCAACACATAATTTTTCTTAACTGTAATCAATTTTTAGAACAGGGAGTGAAAATGAATGTGGGAAGGCGATGGGGTTGCAATTAGTGAAAAGAGAAATAATGGTGGGGAATGAGAGCAGGTATTGTCCATAAAATTAATTAAGTAATCCATATAACCATTCTGACAAAGGAGATACACCAACCAAATGACCATTGTGATCCAACAACAACTACTGTGTATTAATTAGTTCACTGTTCATAACCAAAATATTTACACAATGTCAACAATCAAAAAAATTACGCATTCCAAAACAATCTGTTAGGGAAATCTGTTTTCTCCCATTTATCCATAATAAATTTCAAAGTAAATACATAGTCAACTATTTTCACTTTGCTCATCAAATGCAAGCATAAAATCATGCTCAATTATGTCTTTACATTTTTTTAATAATTAAACTGCAATGTGGTCATATTGTCACAACACTCATGCTTGTCACTGTTTTAGAATGAATGACATTCATTTAACATACCCAATGGAAAATCAACACAATCATCCATATTCATCTTGCAAAGATCCCGGTTTGTCATTTAAACACCCAGATAACCAATAACCATTTCAACTCACACTATGCAGGAAAAAATACAACCATTCAACAAAACACAATTTCATCTCTGTGACTGTACAGGTCCAATTTTACTTTGACTCGAAACATTAAGATGATGGGCTATTCATCCAACACAACGAGGAAGAAACAACATACCTAACTTCATAATACAAATAATCAAATTGCAACAAGCCATGTTTAAAACTCTGTGACTATCTCTGAGTGTGCAACCCAAAAAAAAATGTCCATAGCATGCACAGTGGGCAGCCATACCTCAAATACCACGATGCAACATTACCATTTGAAAATTCTAAACACACAGTCACAGTATCATTAACTCAACCCATCGTGTTGAGCTATCAACATAATATAGTATTGCTCAAACTAATCAACTGCAATCAAAACCATGCTATGTAAAACTCAAGATCATCCTTGATGACGCGATCAAATAACCATAATGCATACAGTGGATGGAATTTCCATAGTCATCCCAGTTTCAATAACCATTTGGCCAAAAAAACTTATAGTTAATGTGACAATTTATTCGTGGCATAAGACCACCACACATACAATTGCATTACTCGTGCACATCATTAAATTTTTTTAACTAATGCCAAGTTTAACATCCCAATAATCTTCAATGCAAAAGACAGTGATTGTGTATCAACCCCAATCTTCAATCAACCAATCCAATGTTGATCCTATGACTTGGATTGTCATAATAATCAACGACCCGACCTGACATGTTGTGGAAACCACACATACCCATGCATCGACATGAAGCGATGATGTGACTTACTCAATTAAAAACAATCATGGGTTTTCAATTCATTTAAACACAAGGAGAGCGACTGTGTATTTCACCTATCCAATTAACCATGCATGGTTTATCCATTGTAATAACACAGGCAATGACTAGATACCAAAATCGACATGATTTTCACCTAATCAACTATGCGAGCCTACAATCGATTATGTCATCAGTACATACCATTCAACAATAACCAATAGTAAACCTAATAGGCCACGACGGTCTTCTCTATCAACCCTTGGACCCGAGGAGTTACGGGTTTTCTCTGTGGCCAACACAAGAATACTAGAGTTGACTCTTCCCTATGGTGAAAATCTCCAAGATCAATGGTGTACACACTGAGAAAACCACAAATTACTTTGTGGACAGGGTGACAATTCCCGCGATAGGAGAGCTATGAGCAATGGAGAAAGGCTCTATTTGGGCCTATTAGTGATATTTATCACATGCAAGGTATAACCCTCATGGTTCTCCAATCAACCAACTATAATGTTGAGGTGCAGATAGGGCCGAGAAGAAGAAATATAACCCACTGCACGACCATTAATAGTGACAACAACCCAAAAAAGCGCAGTGACACAAGCGCTTCCAACCATTAAACCCCATAAAATCCAAAGACTAGGTATGGCAATATGAATGCATGAAGACAGACTGTCACTCAAGACTAAACAAAACCCACCAACTAAACCAACAAGGATGACAGAGAGCCTTTATGGCTGCTAATACCCAGGATGACCCATAACACTGTGACTTCAACATTATTGCAGAGAAAACCATCAACGCTTCATTCCAAAAATCATAATTTTACAAAGTTGCAATACTTAAGGAAAGCACAACCATACATTCGAGCCAATATCCATTTCATAAACAGAGAAGACTCATGGATGGCCAAAAAAAGGCATACTCGTAATCCAAACAATTTAAACGTGAGTTGGTTGAGCGGTTCCTCCCTGCTTGAAAATCGGAGCATAACCACAACAAAAAGGTTGAACAATAGCTCGACTAGGGTGGCGGCGAGCGGAAGGAGTAAGGGTGACATGCAATAAATTCACGTCACCTTCACCCACAGTCAATTAATTCATTAGTACACACCAACATTAATCCACTAACCATTCATTTAAACCATGCATTGGAATTTGCATCTATTACTTGTCAAATGTGCCACCCACATCATACTTTCCATTTGCCAACTTGCCCATAATACATATCAATTATATAATCCAATTAAGTAAACCATGTATCGAACCATCACCAATAGCGTTATCCATATCAGACTTATGCCATAACACAAATCATTACTTCATATAACTCAATAAAATCACATAACCATTAGCTTATTTTATGTCAAGTAATGACCATTAAAATTCAATGCATGTAGAGTAGCATATAGCATAGTTTAAATTCTTCCCTTTGCATTTGTAACATTTCTTTTCATTTCTTTCCAATTGCTCATATATGTTATTGCTAACATGTTTATTGTGCAGGTCTCCTAGTAACATATCCAATAACAAATAGCAGTGATAACAAGGATAACATAGTTCGTTATGAAATAAAACTTGAGCCTAGAGCAGTAGAAAAACCACAGAACATGCCTTATCCATCGCCAATAAAATAAGATGTTATCACCATGAAAGCATTGTCGAGCAATAGCATATTATCAAATAATAACCATACCTGATCTCCAATCTACAGGGGGTCCCACCTACTAGTATTATTTAGCTTTTATAAGAATAGGCTCTAGCAAAACTTTGCAAGAAGAACTCCGTTATGATTTTAATTGTCAACAAACTGGCGAATCCACAAGGAAAAAAAAATCAACAGATTTAGAACTCAAAACTCATGGTTTTGCATACCAAGAACAACAGGTCAAGAAGATATAACCAGGAAGATCATGCAACAGGGGGAAGTGAGTGGATTTAATGGAAATATGACCGAGAATTTGGGAATAATTCATGAAAAGTGTTAAGTATGAGGAGTTTTTACCATTGTATGCATAATCATACGATCGGAATCTGGTTTTAACTTTAAGGATAAAAATTTTAAACTTGCTCTTAAAGATCTCAATGGATGAAGAAATGGCAAGAAGAAGCGGGACATAACCAATTCTTTACAAGACAACAGTGGAAATATATAAAAAAATTCAAGGGTCCTTCCAAGGAGACATCATAACAATTGTGTAAGCTTGATTTTTATTGACTAACAATGTTTTGCAAGAGTTTCATTGTGGCAGAATTGATCCAACATCCTATCTTGGCCAAATTAACTAAAATATGATAGGAAACAAAATCATGACAGAAGTTAAAAAAAATGCAGAAATTAAAACAGAAACAATAAAAGACAAAATGAAGAAGCGACAAGAAAAGTTTTAAAACAGAAAGAAGAAAACAAACTATTGTAAAGCATAAAAGAAAATAGCGCAAAAATGAAAGCAGAGCTAAGCTACTAATATACAGAAAATCCAATCAACATTAGAACTTTTCACGTTGGTCCCTCGCAATATTTCAAGCAAGGACTATTAGTGTTGTAGGAAAACAATTGCTTTTGTAAATCCTTTAGAATGTAAGAGTTAGTGTCCAAGACAAAAGCAATTTTGAAAGGACCCAGAAACAACACTTGGAACTCTTATGTAATTATCAGCCCCTTGACACACACAATTATATCATCAAGATAGAGATGGAGACTGATCAATTCATCGAGAGTCGTGTGCATAGGTATTTTAAAAGTGGTACTCGTATCAAGTAAGCTAGAAAGTAGGAATTTGTAAGACATGGTACCCCAATTAATGATAAGAGTGGTTTTGTGAGCATCTGCCCCTTTTACCTTGATTTTCTTGCAATCCAACAAATTTTCAACTAAGTGCCTTAACTGTGACTCTACGACCTGTTGCAGAACCATTTCCATACTGAGAGGAGGAAAAGGATTTATCATAATAGCTTGCCTGAAAGTTTGAAGATTGATATAGGTTCTAATATTATTAGTGGTCCTTGAAGCAAGTTCCCAATTGGAAACCCACTCAGGCTGGACTAAAAAAATCATCCCAGCCCTTGAGAATTTTTACAACTCCCTTTGAAAAGTTGCTTTAAATGCAGAATTAATAGATCTTTGTTCCTGCATAATTGGTTTCATGCCTTCCTTGATGGGAATAACATTCTGTAAAAAACCAGGATCAAAACCACGCAAATCCTTATAAGGCCAAGCAAAAACCTTTTGAAATCCACCAAGTAGCTTGGAAAACTTCATTTTTTCATTATAATAACATTAGGTATCTATGTTATCGTTCTTTGAAGGTTTGAGTGCCCCAATGTTTGAGGAGATGGTTTCACCCACCTTCATTCATAACTCCTCTTCTTTTTGTTTTTCTTTATTGCCTACAACACTCAATGAAAACGAACCGTCAAGAGGAGTCAAGATCTTAGGAATCTTATTGTCTTCTATGCATATAGTCTCCTCAGGATTAATAGGTTCATATTGAATGAAAGCACAAAATATCTTATTGTTAGGGAGGGCCTTCCAAGATTCTACATTGTCAAGGATATATGGACGATATAAAGATTGAAAAGAACAATCAATCCTGTGAGGCAAAAGTTGTTGATTAGGAGAAGCTGCAAAGATAGCTAACTAACCAGCCATTGAATTCAACTCCATCTTAACATGAGTGATGTTCAAAGATAGAAGGTTTGAGATAGGAGCCCAAATAGTTTGGGAGTATTGTTCCATCATCTTGTTGCTAGGAGAGCACATTTTACGTATCAAGTTCACAACAAGCTCAGAATCTCCAAAAACTGAAAGGTGACCACAACCAATATTAAGGGTGTTTTCAATGCCTAATAATAAAGCTTCAAACTTAGTGACATTGTTGGTACAAGAAAACTCTAACCTTTAAGACAAATTATGATTTTTCCCTGCAGAAGAAACTAAGATAATGCCAGCCCATCTCCTTCATTAGAGAGTGAACCATCAAAGTGCATATGCCACATATCATCATCTAAATTGATTTTTTCCAAAGGAATATTATCTTCTTCAGAAAAGATGGAATACACTCCTAGGTCCTCTTCGATATAGTTTATTCTAGATTGTGGAACACTCTCTATGTAGGGTGAAATTATTCCCTCTCTAAGGACTATAATGTTCTTACCATTCCGGGGAATGGATAAATTTGTCCCATCAAGTGACAGGTATCCACCTGTTAAGGCTTTCCAATCTCTTCCTAAGATAATTGATTAATTTCTTACAGGCATATCAATTACCTGAATACCGAGGGTTGTCCTTATCTCAGGATGAGCACATAAAACCAAGGTCGCATCCTTAATCTCACCTATGGTTGTTTTTTGTAGACTATTATAGGAGAGCATGCTTCTATCATTTTCATTTGTACAAGACAAGCCTAGCTCTTCCATAATAATCTTTGACATCACACTCGGGCCCGAACCACCATCAATGAGGCAACAATGGGCAATATTATCCATAATTTTAACAGAAATATAAAAAGGGGGATTTCTTACAGGGTATCTAAAATTATGTACACCTACTTTATTTATAAAAGAATCCTCTTTGTTTACCTCTTTGGAAATATTAGCTACAATGGAATCTTTTCCTTCCATGAATTGTTTCAAATGCATCTTTTTTTCAGGGACGACAACCATGTCTAGGAGGGTTGCATCTGCTTTGATGTTGGCCAACTGATTCAAGATATTGTATTTGGAAGAGGGGAGAGGGGGAGTGATTCCTTAACTCTCAGGAACCTTAGGAACCTAGAGAGTAGCAGAAGTTGGGGACGATCTCGGGCTAGAAGAATTGCGGGGAGGATCAAATTTTCCCTTGGGAGCATAGGCTTTGTTCCTAGTATTGATAACCATTACATCTTCTGGCTCTGCAAAATCTAGGACAATGATAGTAGATTTTGGTATTTTACCATAGATCTTATCTCTGGCACTCTTCTTTACCTCACATTTTGTTTCCTCATGGTGTTCCTCGCAAAATTTACACCAACTCTGAGGCGGGATAGATTTAGGTTGAAAATTGTTTTCAACCGGAATTCTAAAGGAGGGTGTAGCAGAGGACGAAGCTCCAAGGGTGAGAGGGGATAAAGTACCCTTCCGCTCAAATGCTATAATATGATTTTTCATATCATGTACTAGATGTAAAAGGACAAACATTTATGTATGTCTAACCGATTCTCCCTATGGGAGGCCAGTTCTTTCAAGTTGTTCTTCATACTCTAAACAAGCATGCAGAGCAGAACCGAGATTATCGATGGATTTTTCCTCAAGCCTATGATGGTAGGGGGAAGGCAATGGATTGTATTAATGCATGAAAGTGTCTTGGTTCTGAGGGTGGATGAGTTTGGGTATTTGATTATATAACTTGGTGAAATGCAAGTTGAAAGACTTGATGGTCTTGCCATCCTTGTAGGTGACGTTATTGTATTCCCTTAACTTCTCGGTTGGGATTTTATATTTCCCATAGGTGGATCTGAACCAATAGATTAACTCTTCCCAAGTAGATATAATATTAGGGGGAAGGTCAAAGAAATCGGCCACATCCTTTCCTTCCAAGGAATTGACGAATAAGCGCATGCAAGTGTCATTTTCATTAGCCCCTATGTTATGACAAGCATTATAAAATGCCACCGGGTGTTTGTTTGCAGTGACAGTCTTATTTCCTCAAAACCTAGGAAGATGCTCTTTAAATTTAGGAAGTGGATGAATAGCAAGTTCTAGGTTGAGAGGAGAGGACACATGCCACGATGTGGTTGTGGCATCTTCCTTGAAATGAAAAATCCCATACTTTTTAATGACTTTGGTGCGGTTTGTGGTAGATTGTACAGGGATATGGTGGCTATATAAGCTACCAATCACTGATAACGATGAATATTGAGAAGATGGAGTACTTCCAGTGCCACCAAAGCCACCACTAGATGTCATCTTGTGGATGATAGATGAGGGAAATAAAGATGAACTGGATGAATCAGATAAAGTTCTCCTTAGAGCACTTTGTTGGGCAGACAACACAACGTTTCTCCTTCCTATTTCAGCAATAGGATTGATTTCAGGTGACAAGCCTCTTCTTCTTTTAGAAGCACGAGAGTCTAAGGACATGAAAGAAAGGCCAAAACTTGAAGAAACAAAAGGGTTACTGCTAATTTCTAGGCTATCTACATATAGCTTCCAATTGTTCTTGAGCACTAATATCTCGTTCAATTGTTGCCCAAGAAAGGTTAAGCTCGGCATGGGTATTGGCAGTATCTAAGATGGTATTAAACAGATTCAAGGAAATGCTGGTCTAATCTTGAAGACCATGCTCAATATTGGGTCGCCTTGCAACAGGAACAGTCATTAAGAATAAAACAGTCAGAGAATCAATATCAGAAAAGAAAGATGTATCGATGAAAATCAAGTATGAAAATTAACCATAGAGATATCGACGATCTCCCTAGTATGGTCGACAAATAAATGTTGAGGAAAAGATATGAAATGATCTTACTCAAGAATTTTCATATTTTTCTTGGCTAAAGAAAAATAGATGGGAATATCACCCTATGTTTATAGCCAAAACAATTATCATCCTAACTCACTAGTATTAGTTACAAGTTCTTAGGCTAGTCTTTTATCAATAAAAAGCTTGCTGCAAATTTATTTTTTATGCAATTTTATGAATATAACAGTTGTTGAAATAAGTGTAAAGACAGAAGCAAAGACACCAAGATGATAATGAAGATAAATGAGACATAAAGAAATCCTTTATTTCATTCCAATTCACCAAAGAGTCATTCTTTTACAAAATTTCATATAGAAATTTAAGACCAAAGTCAATCTTAGACATCCCCGATAGAACATACAAAAGGACCTCCGACAGAAAATAAAAAAAAATGAACTCTAAAAGATGAATCAACTTGCCACAGATTGTTTCCCACTCGACTCTTCACAATAGCCCTTGTCAATCATGAAAACCAATTCACAAACATACAAGTCTACACAGACTATCAAAGATAGATCAACACCTCTGAAAAACAAGTGTCTAAATGATGTAATTCAGCCCCGAATCTTGTTGTCTACAATAAGACCCTTCTATCATAAAAATAATTAGGCTTGTGATGAATTAAGGAATGAATGAAAAATGAACTATCTCAGCATAACTCAAAGAACAAACCTTAGTATGCTTCTCCTTCTATCCTCCTCGTGTTCCTCCCTTTCCTTTTGCCTTTAAGAAAATCAGAATTCGTTGAGGTAGTTGAACCACCTCATTAGTTAAGTTAACTGAAGATTCAACCAACTTTTTAGTTAAGGGGGGGAAAGTAATAATCATAATAAGGGTTATAAATAAATAATAACTAGTAGGTGGGACCCCTTGTGACTCCCTTTAGCTCATAAAAATCATGACATAACTAGTTAGTTAAGAAAAACACACCTCCTTGTGACTCCCATCATCATATTCACATTTGACAATTTAGCTCACGATATTGAAATTATTTTTCAAAAAACGTATTACTCATATATCCAAAATAAAACATGTTGTCCAAAAATTCCTGAAGTCAATTGTCATCAACAATAGATAAAATAAAAACTCAAAAGCCATATTTCCCACTCTGAGATGCAATCTTTCCTTGATTGTTGTTGTCACCTTTCGATTTTCCTGAATTTTCCTTTGGTTGTGCTGAGCCTTTAGGCCTAATATCGTTGATCACATGGGAAAAATTGTCCCTCAAATGCATCCGGGAAGACATGGATTTATCAGAGCCATTAGAGGGTGAGGAAGGGGTAGTAGTGGTTTTTCCTTTGTCAAGGGCATGATGGGCCTCAGTCTTCAATCTCTTACTAGCATGGGAGAAT